>LZPO01055611.1:52733-65365 GCA_001675575.1 Neotoma lepida | reverse complement strand
ATATAATGCTCACTATGGCTTGAATCAGTGCCCCAAAGTTTATATGTTAAACTTTACTTTCTAATTTTATGTTAATACCATATAGAGGCAATGTTAGCTCTGGTGGATAAATCAGAGGTTGCAAAGATCTCATGATAACATTAGTGACTTTAGAAGATAAGAAAGAGCCAGCTCTTGGGACATGTTTAAGTGGATAAAGTGCTTGCCATACAAGCATGAAGACTCAGGTTTGGATACTTAGAAACAAATATAAGCTGAACCTGGTGACACATGTCTGCAGTTTCGGTGCTTCTATGGTGAGACTGTCCTTTGAGGGCAGCATGAAGAATGAAGAGGTGTACAAGAGTCTCCAGCTCATATAAGGCAGTTTTGACACTTGAGGCTGTCTTCTGCCTTCCATAGGCATGCCATCATACTCACAAACATGCACAGATATGCATACATAGACATATCATACACACAGTAAAAAAAGAGCAAGAGAAATAGCCAGTCTAGCACTCTTGCTCCATCTCCCCTTGCCGTATTTTGATTCATCTAGAGCTGCATGCATGAGCATGGCTGGAGGCTTACTTGAGCAAGGGAAATGAGTTTTCTGAAGAAATTTGAGCAGTTATTTTGTGTGTGGATGTTTTTATTATTATTAATTTCTTTTCTGAAATTATGATATAATTAAATCATTTACATTTACATTTTNCTTTCCTGTCTCCAAACCATTTCGTATAACTTTGCTTGTTCTCTTTCAAATTTATGCCTCCTGGTTTTAAATTATTATTTTTTCAATTTCTAGAAAGAAACAAAGATTTGAGGGAAATCTCAATTTCATCAATAAAATTACATTTTTAGTGGAACTATGGAATATTGAAGTATTACAGGCAAGTGGAAAACTATATATATATATATATATATATGCTACAATCAAAAGTAGAGGTAGCTAAAGATGACATAGCAGGTGTATGCTCTCAGAGAAATAGCTGAATCATCCCAATTCTAGGTTGCTCACCTCTAGACTTCTTTTCATTTAAGAGAAATAAGTGATATTATTGTTTAATTCATTCCTAATAAGACTTACTACATTTTCCCTCCAAAATTCATGGCACTCTCTTACAGTGAAGCTTCAGGAATGATGTAATTACACTTATCCATAAGACCATTCATGATACTTTTCTGTTTAACATTGACCACTCTTGTTTAGATGTAAGAAAAAGTTTTTCTGTGTCCTGCCCGGGCTCCTGCATGGTCCTGCAGCTGCTCAGACCCAAATAAACACACGGAACCTTATATTAATTATGAACTGTATAGCCATTAGCTCAGGCTTATTACTAGCTAGGTTTACATTTAAATTAACTCATTTTTATAAATCTGTACTTTGCCACTTGTGGCTTACCAGTACCTTCACATCTTCCTGCTCCTGGTGGTGGCTAACAGCGTCTCCTGGATCAGCCTTCCTTTTCCCAGAATTCTTCTTGTTTGTTTATCCTGCCTATACTTCCTGCCTGACTACTGGGCAATCAGCATTTATTTATCAATCAATCAGAGCAACATATATTCACAGCATACAGAACAATATCTCTATCATTTCCCCTTTTCTTTCTATTTAAAAGGAAGGCTTTAACTTTAACAGTAAAATTACATAAAACAAAACAGTTATCTAGCAAGACAATAGTTACAATATCTAGTCTATTTGTATTTGGCAAAAAAATATTCTATCTTTCCTGTATTTGTGAGTCTAAAGTTATATATCTAATTTATCTTTTATCACAACCAAGGAAAANTATAACTATCTAGTCTTCACTACATCAAAGACCCCAGAAGGATATCATATTACCTAAATAAACAGGAAGAGCATTGTAAGCAACTTCCAAAAATCTAGAATGATAGACACATCTGGCTATCTGGACAGTCACCCAAAGTTCTTTTGTAATGTTGGGGCATCCATTCTTCAGCCTACAGGCCTAGAGTCTCTCAGTCACTTCTCTCTTTGTCCTGTAGAATGTCTGCAGTCTCCTCTATGAAGCAGGAACCCGAAGGACCATCTTGTCTTGTAAAGTTCAGTGGTCACCTTCCTATGGGTCCTGCATGTCCAGTTTACATAATATTTTTCAAGCAGTCCAGGCAAGAACAATTTTTTGTCCAAATGGCTATTTTTGCCAAGAAGATAAACTCCATATGGAGTGTCTTCAATGTCCATCTTTCTTTTTGATCAGTGTTGTCAGAAGCAGACATGTCTCACTGTCCAGAAAGTTTTTAAAACATTTTAAATGCCATATTCTGTAGGTCTTTGAAGTGTTTGAAGATTATCTACCTAATTGAAATATATCTATATATACCTAGAAAACTTAACTAACATGACTATAAGTTTGACTATCATAGAAGACTATTAATCTGTATTTTTAATTATCCATTACAATTTAAATGTGTTAAATAAACATAATACTTTAAACAAGAGTATCATGTCCCATAATAACAAAATCAACTTTAAACTTGTATCAACAAACTAAAATCTATACCAATGTAAAACATTTTAAACACATTGCTTTTTAAAAGTAGGTTCAACAATCCCTTTTATCCTATCATATCTATATCTTATATTTCCATATCATTTAGATTTAGAATAAATTTGCATTCTGGTGAGGTTTCCTTTTGACATCTCAAATTTCCACCATATCTATAGCACTGGTATTCACTTCTGGTTTGGGCATATAAATGAAGAATAGTAAAGTAACTACTCTTTTAACTAGTAATATCTATTAAGAGCATACGTTTTTATTCTATATCTTTTTATTTGTTTTTCCTTTTCTTGTTTTCTCATAATTCTGGGATTTAGCAGAAGTATAAGGGTCAAGCCATCACGGAGCTGCAACCCCCAACTCTGTACTTCTTTTTTATTAAAAATTTTTTTCTATTCATTTTACATACCAACCACAGAGCCCCCTCTGCTCCCTTCTCCTGCTCCCCAGTCTTTCCCCTCAACCCACTCCCCATTCCTATCTCCTCCAAGGCAAAGTCTCCCATGGAGAGTCCCCAGAGCCTGGTGCACTCAGTTGAGACAGGTCCAAGATCCTCTTCCCTGCGCCAAGGTTGTGCAGGTGTCCCATCATAGGCATTGAGCTCCAAACAGCCAGTTGATGCACCAGGAATGGATACTAATCCCATTGCCTGGAGGTCCCCTAAACAGTTCAAGCTAAACAACTGTCTAGAATCTCCAGAGGACCCAGTCCAGCACCATGGGAGCTCCACAACTATTGGTTCACAGTTCATGCATTTCCACTAGTTTGGCCAGCCATCTCTGTACATTTTCCCATCATGATCTCGATGTCCCTTGCTCTCCTCTCTCTCATCAGTTGGACTCTTGGAGCTAGGCCTGAGATCTGGTCGTGGATCTCTGCATCTTCTTCCATCAGTCTCTGGATGAGGGCTCATGGGGGTTCCTCAGCTATTGGTCTACACTTCATGCATCTCCACTAGTTTGGCTGGCCATCTTTGTAGACCTTCCCATCATGATATGCACTCACTCATAGTGGATACTAGATGTAAAGCAAAGGATAACCAGCCTGCAACTCACGCTCCAGGGAGGACCCTAGGAAGGACTTATGGATCGCCAGTGAGGGAGAAATGGATGAGGGAGAGCATAGGGGAACAGGAGGTTTGAGCTGGAATAGAGACAGAGTGGGAGAGCGAGGAAAGAGATACCATGATAAATGAAGACATCATGGGAATAAGGAGAAACAGAAATCTAGGAAGGTTCCTGGGAATCCACAAGGATGACCCCACCTTAGACTACTGGAAATAATCGAGAGGGTGCCTTAACAGGCCTACTCCGGTGATCACATGGATGAATATCTTAACTGTCATCATAGAGCCCTCATCCAGAGACTGATGGAAGCAGATGGGGAGATCCACAGCTGGGCTCCAATCAATAGGAGAGAGGGGGCTTCTATGAGTAAGGGCCAACTCCGTATTTTATTATTCATCATAGTTTATGTTCACACAGACAGTTAATTTTTCCCATGATTCATACATTTTAGTATTTAAAAAATTATGTCAGCAGATATGGTGATTGAGCATTTTGTTCTCCTTTAATAGCTTACAGGCTAAGTTTGTCATCTTTAATATAAAAATCTGTTAATCACTCATTAAATGAATAATCTTTTCTAATTTAATTTTACTAACAATTTATCAAGTTTTATAAAATATTTAATGTAGACTTTAATTATCAGTAAATGACAAAAATAAAGCAAAATAGATCTATTTAATCATTTATTCTTGGGGTGGGAGAATGGCTAAGTGTATAAGAGTGATTTCTGTACTTGAAGAAGAGCCAGGTTCTGGTGATTCACAACCATCCACAATTCCAAATCCAGCAGGCCCAACATCCTCTTTTGACCTCTACAGGCACTGCACACACTTAGTGCACATGGCTACATGCAGGCAAAACACTCAAACATATAAAATAATTATTTTGTTACCTCTATGACTCGAAATAAAAAGATTTGATTAAAGCACCATTGTGTTTCCAAGTGAATTAATATAATAAAGGCAGCCCTGCTTCTGCAGTAAGATAGTGCAAGTGTCTTGTTANTGCTTAAGCATTCCTTTATAATATGATCAGTACTTATATACAAAATTCAAACAACTTTATATCTACTAATTTATTGTAACTTTCTGCAATATTCACAATCACCACTTTTATGAAGTATGATTTTCCCTCATTTATTTTCTATTGCTCTATTTTTTGCCCTTTGCTTATCTAAGACATTACACTGAACAAAATGGTGAGGCTTATTCAAATATAAATATATTTGAATATATATACAAATATATATATATATATGAGAAATAAGTTTTTATTTTTCATCATCTAGAATGCTCTCTCTTGTATAAATATGATTTCTTGTTTCATGGATCTTTAAAAGGGGCTGGAGAGGTGGCTCAGAGGTTAAGAGCACTGACTGTTCTTCCAGAGGTCCTGAGTTCAATTCCCAGCAACCACATGGTGGCTCACAACCATCTGTAATGAGATCTGTCGCCCTCTTCTGTATACTTAATAAATAAATCTTTAAAAAAAAAAGTAACACAAGACCTCGGGATCTCTTACAGTATAATAGATTTAGGATGTAGCAAAATTATAAGTTCTGTACTATAAGTTTGTGGAAATTATATCTAATGATAGGCACTAATAACCCCCAGTGTTGATCATCGTGAGATAGAGTTAATTTTTTTTAACTTTAATTAACAATTAGTAGTTTATCCAAAACTAGTCTAAAGGTTATTAAATGAAGTCATGGACTTTTACTTTCTGAAACACTAAGACAGTTGTGGCTGCTGCTCCACCTCAGAATTGAAGATCAAGCAGGACATATTTAAAGTGCAAAGAAAAATGTAATTCAATACTTCTTGGTTGTTGAAAAAAAAATGAAGCTAAGGATTGTGGTGCACTTCTGTAATCCAACCACTTAAAAGGCTGGGGTAGGGGGGTCAAGCCTTCTAAGCCAGCTCCATCTATGTGGTAAGAACTTTTCTCAGAGTTTTAAAAAAGAAAAAAGAAATCAAGCCAAAGACTGGCTCATAGATATGATGGTGCAAGTTGCCTAAGAATAGAGAGCAGTAAGGACAGATGTGTTGTGTTTGTGGTGATATCTAAAGGCTACCTGCTAGCTAGGGTTTCTCTAGGCAACAATAAAGCATCTGGATATTGTAACAAGCTCTAAAATGTTGAAAACACATTCTCTGCTCAAGCACAGAGCATCAGAGAGTCACAGGCAATTTAATAGGAAATAATGTTATAGTCTGGGTAATTAAAACTGAGATCATGGATACCATCATAAGAGCCTCATACACATTTAACAAGAAAGCAATGAGACCACAGATATTAAAGAGAATTGGAGAATTAGAGCCAGGAGCCTATAAAATACTAAAACCAGGAAATCTATCTTTAATTATTCCAAAGACTGAAGAGTTTGGTTACTCTTTCAACTTCATGCAGGAATTCACCAGACGCTGACCTAGAAGAATTTCTTTGTCAGGTTGATAAGAGTCATATTCTCTAACTTTGTATTATATCCATATTACAGATGAATTATCTCATTCCACAATTAAAATTACATGCATTTATGTTATCCACAAAGTCTGGGAAATATACATTTTTCTTTTTAATCTTCTTTCATTTATTCTTTTGCTTATTTACAGACATTTTAAAGATTGGCATAAATATCTGCTAAACACCTATGTATATATTGTTTTATGTATTTCCCCATTTTCTCTCAGCAAACCTGGACATTTGTTTTTCATTGTTTGGTTTCCTTTCTAAACATGAATTGGAATTCAGTAATTTAAACATTTTTTCACAGTGGAATAGTACTATATGTCCTGAATATGATAAGACATGTCTAAATGGTAATACAAATTCCCCATTAGTAATTAGCTTTCTAGTTATTTCTTATAATCTTCCTTTTTGTCTCATGAATCTTAAAGTGTTTTCTAGCACCTAATCTAAAAAATTCCTGTATTACAAGTAATTGTTAAACAACTTTTAATTATTTTATTTGTATTGACTAATTTATTTCCTGTTAGTTATTTTCATTCTTATATTAAAAGATAAGAAAATTAAATTATTTTTCTAAGTCTTATTTTATTAAAGCTATTCTACTTTGATTAACATTCTTCTCAAATATTTATGTTTTTACATATTCTGTGCTATTCTTTTAGCATGTTTAAGGCCAAATATTCTCTTTAAACTCTGTTTTTCCTTATCTTCTAAATAATATCTTCCTTTAAAATTTACAACAAAATCCATAAGTTTAAGTATTATTTTAGCTTTGACGTCTTAAATACATTCTTTTTCTCCCTCTAACATAAAATCTCATTTTTGCCTACTTATAGTGATGCAAATTCAATTCTCATTATTTAACTTCTACCACATTCTTCATTCCACATGGGTTCAATATCAAGACTCAAAATTATGTGTCTTCACAATCCATCATTCCTTTTCTTCTGGCAACTTATACAATAATGTCTTTGTCTTTAATGTTTCAAAACTTCTATGTAAGTGTCTAGATATGTTTTTGTTGATTGTCTGTCAATACTAATGAATAGGCTGAATTCATTATTTAATGTATGATTTATAATTTAATGTTACATGATATGAAAACCCTGACTTTAGATATAAATTAGAGTTCTTGAAAACAGAACGTATGTACTGTTTTCATTTTATTTTATTTAAATTTTAAATATTTTTTACTTATTTGTATATTTTTGAATATGTGTATACACAGTAGCACATGTCTGACCTGGTACCCATGTGGAGGTCTGANGACAAATCTGAGATGATGATCTACTCCTCCACCATATCCATTCTGGAGGTCAAACTATCTTCAAGCTTTGCAGTGTGTGCCTTTACCTACTGATAGAGCTCACCAGGCTTTATTTCCATTTTAATTCAATAAAGACACTACTNGTTTCAATAGCAATACTTAAGTAATAACCTATAGCTAATCAATAAATTACATTTTAATGTCTCAAAATACGTGGATATATATGTGTCATTATTATATATAATTATATGGAACATATAATTATATAAAATACATAATTATATTTTAATATATATAATGTATATATATGTTTTATATATACATATATGCAAGTTANAACAATTATTGAAAATATAGGCCAAGAATTTGAAAGAGAGCAAGGAGTGATATATAGAGGGGTTCTAAGAGAAGAAATTGATGAAGGAATTATATAAATATATTATAATATCAAAAATAAAGGAAAAAATGAAAAATCATTAGTACAATTGGAATACCAGGGCAAATTCATTGCCAATAAAATTTTTTAAATATTGACAATAGAATATTTGGTTAGACATCATAATGAAATAGCTTAAGGAANTTTTGATTAATTAGTATGCATACATGTATGTATATGCACATGTACACACTTACATGTCATAGTGCAATTATGGAGGTCAGAGGACACCTTGTCATAGTCAGTTCTTTTATTCCACCATTGTGGTTCTAAAGATTAGATTTGGGTCATCAGATTTAGTGGCAATTGCCTCTTACTGAGTCATCACCATACTTCAAGTTTTATTATAATCATAATCTTCTTTGTGTCTTGTTCAGAATCATTACTTGCTTTTCATTTATTAACTTTGGAATAACAACCACTGTGGGAACTACAATTTAATTCTCTGTATCATGTTAGTTCTCAATCCATTGGCCAATCCAACAGATCAATTTCTCCAGCTGATTACACTTCTTCATTTATATATTTAGGGGCTGAAACACAGAAAAGAAATACAAAAGAATAGAACTTATTAAAATCCCACTCATGCCTATAGAAGCCATTTGCTGTATTAACTTCATGCTGATGTAACTTAATATCTGACAAAGTAACTTAAGAAAGGAATAGTTGGAAAAGGGGTCCCATGGAACTCTCAAACATCATAGGTGATTGCAAAAGCTATTGATAGCTCTCCACTAACTGGTGACTCTACTGGTGAAGACAACACTTACACAAACACAGGGAAGTCAAGATGGTGCCTAAATAGAAACTTCACTCCTAAAGACTAGCATTTATGGTACTTGAAGGTACTCTGTATGCTGCTGGAGGAGAAAGGTAATTATCAATGTCAACAAGTTACAAACTCTGTAACCTATAGCAGTGACATACCTACAAGATATACTGGTAGAAAAATGAGACAAATATTATGGGAGTAATCAACTATTTTCTGATTGGATTTAATACACAATCCATGAAATAAAATCGATAATGTTCACTTCTAAATTGGCCAGGAACCTGAGACTAGATATGTCATGGGCCTAGGAGAAATCCTGGTACTATTTTTCTGATAAGGAACCTAGGAAAAGAATGACTCCTAAAGATATTCTGTGATTCTCATAAATTACTGTCTCACTCAANCCACATCAGAGAAGCTTCTTTGAGTAGATGGGAATTAACAGAGACCTACAACTGGACAATGTGCAGAAAGTGATAAATTTCATAGCACTAATTTTTAAATGGGATGTTTTCCTAAAACACACTCCCNGGTGAGGCTCATTGATCTATTGGAAAGAGGCGGAAAAAAGACTGTAAGAACCAGAGGTGATAGATGGGTNCACAGAGGTGAATGATGCATCAAAGCAACCATGTCTTTAAGAAACAAGACTGATGCATATATGAACTCATAGAGACTGTAGCAGTATACAGGAGACCTGCAAAGATCAAGCCAGACAGAGTTCCTGCACAGAAAGTAGGAAGCAGACACAGGGTCCTACTTCTAACATAGAATCTAGTTACAACTGGTTCTCATTGACATAGAAAAATCAGTTTTCTCCATGTTAGTGTTAATTGGTTANATCAACCTCACTCCAAGTTAAGCCCCATGATCCAGAGTAGTTGGCCAAAACAAAAGGAACTCAATAGTATTTTTTTTTCGACTTTTTGTTTTCTTTTGATCTTTTTTGGTCTTATTTGTCTGTTACCTATTTGTTTATATTATCATTTTTTGTGTATGCTTATGTTTATTTTATGTGTTTAATGTTTTTCTTCTTTTCCTTTTTATTTTTTCAAAAAGAGAGACAGAGAGAGAGCNTAAATTTGGGTTAGTGGAGGAAGGTGGAGTGGATCTGGAAGGAGTTGGGGATAGGAATAATATGATCAACACTTACTGCATGAAAATAAATGTTTAAAAAAGTGTTCATTTTGGCTCTCATTTGAGAGTACAGTCTGTTATGGTGGATAAGACATGACAGCAAGAGGGTGAGGCAGGTGGAGGCATTCTTCTGTAGTCAGAATGTAGAGAGAGATGCTAATGCCCCTCAGCTTGCCTTCTCTGTTCTATTCATTCTGGATTCTTTGCACAGAGGGTGGTGTCTGCAAATTCAAGGTGAGCCTTCTTCCTTAGTTAAGCATTTTGAGAAATACCCTCAGAGATTGACCCATGAGTTTATTGACATGCATGGTGAATCTAAATTCAGTCATATNAACANAATTATCCATATCAGTTCTACCCCTTGTCAGCTGGACAGCCCAAAATGATTTGACATCCAAACANCACATCTGTAGCCCTTAATGTGTTTTTATTTCATAACTTNGAATTAATTAATTCATCTCTGATAGTTTGTGTGGGNTGTGACAGTTCTAAAATTATTAAAATGTCTAGAGAGGCTGGAACTGGAGCGATGGATCAGTGGTTGTGAACATTAGCTCCTCTTCCAGAACTTCTTNGTTTAATTNGCNGCACCCACATGCTGGCTCACAACCTTCTGTAACTCTAATTCCAGNTGATCTAATNCCCTTTTTNGCCTTCCATGGGCACAAGNTATACATGCAGTGCATAGCCATATATGNAGGCAAAACACTTATGTACAGTAATTTTTTAAACTCTTAAATTCATATTTTCTCAAAGATTCAAGACAATCTCTGAACATTGANATNCTTCAAAATAGTAAACAAATTATGCTNATACCTGGAAGTGCAAACATCAGACTGCATTTGGATATAACCATCTGCTTCTCAATGACCTCTGGCAACACTACCCCTCCAATTAAGCTGCCCACAGTTCATGTCTGCAGTTGTCCTCTAGTGAATGTCTCATACTCCTGGCATCTCCAAAATATTGAGGGATCTATTCCTACTTAAGCTTCATGTTCCCATCTTCATGTGATGAGCTCATGTATAAGATGTATCCCAAATATATACTGTCTTTCCTCCACATCTTCCTGGAATCTTTTTGCAGCCCTACATGACCTTTTTACTATACCATTTTCATTTCATGATATTATGGGCATAATGCTGTCAATTCTTCATGCCAGCTGAAGCTATAACTTACACCCCGTGGTGCATAGCTGCTGTGTACTGACCCTGAGGAAACACTTCCCTTGGTGGAAGATTGTGAGCAGGGAACACATTCCATAGTAGTATCAGTTGAAGATGTATGCTTTCATGTGAATTTGCATTTTCTTAANTTATGGCCTTCAGTTGAGATGCTTTGACTATACTCCCCTTTTCTCCAACCTTGAACTTATTAATAGTAATTTTGTAACCAGATTGCNAATTTTTCCAGATCCTTCTGCTCTCACTATACATCTGGATAACAATAGTGAGCAACAGCCATGCCAAAGCCTGAATGCTGTAGTTATGCTTTCTTTACATTTCTTTCCCCAAAGAAATTAGCCCTTTGTTCTTCATTTCAGNTTCTCTCAAGTTCACNGGGCATGGGCAGAATGAAACAAAGAGTACTTCACCATAACATGACATGAGTGGCCTGTAGCCCTATTTCCCATGAAGTTTTTGTGCTTTTCTAAAACCTCATGAACTGGTCCCTCACTTTACCCATTTCTCTTGGCTTTCTGGTATTCCAAACTGCTCCTAGACTAGTAATTCATTTCTACTTACAGCACTGCAGGGTTTCTCTAGCCCACAGTGGCAAGATCTTCCACATTCCTCCCTGAAAACAGTTCCAAAAACCTGTGAAGTTTGGTCATAGGAATGTTTCTAGTCCTTGATGCCAATTNCNTTATATTACTTTTCTTATTCCTGGAAAAGGATTCCTGACAAAANGCAAGCCATGGAAAGAATGAGTTACTCTTGCTTATAGTTTGAGGGTACCATTCTAAGAATCTGTAAAATGAAGCCATTAGCCCAACTTGGGAAATCATACTCTTAAAACTGAAAGGATTANTTCTAGCTNCGTCCTGAAATGGTGAAATCAGAAACCAAGCTCAATAAGGCTTCTACAACCCATAACATATGGAAATGAATGTTGGCATTCATTTCAGTCTCTCCCTTTAATACTTTTTAGGACTTTACCTAAACTGATAGTGTTGTTGACACTCACAGTNGGTATTTCCTCCTCAGAAAGTTAGAAGTTTCTGGAAAAACCTTCACAGATATAGCCAGCAGTATGCTTTCCAGGTTGATTAAAAATTCAGCCAAATTGACAATGGAGATTAATCATCATATATGCTATTAAAAAATTTAGTCTCCTAAGATGTGTAGCATTTCAATTTTAAGAAGCCTATGCCAGTTATTTGGATACTTCTTTTCTTCATTTACCACACATCTTATTACTGAGAGGCCCCCAAAACTCCATGTGTCTTTGAATGTGTCTGATATACTAGTGACACTCACGTTTGCACATTATTTTACTTTGAGCTCTTTTCTGAATTAAATATTTCCATGTCCAACCCCTCAGTATCTATTTATGGNTAAATAATACATAAATGTAAATTTTCTTTCCTATTTTAAGAGTACCATTTCCTGTAGTCCAAAAAATGCTTTNGTCATAACTTTAACATTGCCTTAAATTCCTCAGTTTGTGGCCTGAACATTGAAAATCTTGTTTATTTTACCTTNGAAGTATCCAGAATAATACTTCTTCACATTCACTCCNACCGTCATGTCCAAACCATGGTNATTTCTTACCTAGGTAATTGCAATGAGCTAAATGANTTTTCTGATGCTTTCCTTAGCCTATACATTAAATATCTACATAATCCAACAAGAAAAGTACTCAATGGAAGCATGAGTCAAATTATACTTCTCAGTTCAACCTGCTCCAAAATTTACTACTATGGTTTGAATATTTGCATCTCCTAGAAGTTCACATGTTGAAATTTAATCCCCGG
>LZPO01055610.1:45786-65456 GCA_001675575.1 Neotoma lepida | reverse complement strand
TATTTTCAGGTCATAATAATTTATACACGTGGTTCTTTGTACTTGATAAAGCATTTCTATCTACATTTTCTTATTTGATCTCAGAAAGCTCTGTGGGAATAGCTCAGCAAGTGTTTTTACTATCTAGAAAGGAACTGAGACTCATAAAGTTTTGATCTCCTCACATAGTTAATAGATGACAGAACTAGAATTTGATACAACACAGAGTCTGTCCATTAACTGCCATCACCTTTGTTTTCCCCAAAGAGCTTGCAGGATTGTCTATAAATACAATAATTACAGATTGAGGAATGTAGTCACTAAAAATTCTTCAGAGGGCTGGAGAGGTGTCTCAGCAGTAAAAAACACTTGTTCTTACAAAGGGTCTAGGTCCGATTCCTCACACTCACAGGGTGACTCACAACCTCCTGTGACTCCAGCCCCAGTGATTCTGACACCCTCATCTGGCATCTGCAGGCACTACATACAATTTATGTAAATAGATACATGCAGGCAAACACTCATACACATAAGAGAAAAATATGTAAATCCTTAAAAATATTTTCAAGTTTTACCAAATAACTCATAGACAATTCATGCAATATCTTGTGTAGTAAATTGTTCCTCACTAAACTGTCCTCTTAGAGTTCATCTTGAAGTAACCCTCTGTATTATTTTAAACATTGTGTCCTCTGGCTTCTATCAGGGATAAGTGGCAGCCGTCTGTGCATTAATGAAGCACAGAGACATTTTTTTGTCCTAAGGGTGAATAGATCATTGCTTTTCAACCTTATCCTTTGAACTGCTTAATTTTACAGTCACCAGAGCCAACCTTTATTCTTTTTAGCAGGTGTTCTAGAATTTTAAAAAGCATAGAAAGCAGAAAAGTTCAGCCACTAAATAGACAGCTTTCTTCAAATGCTACANCTACATTGTTTTACAAGGTTGCTCTTGTTCTGTGGTTAAAAACAACAATGTCTTTCTATGAAAAAAAATAAAAACCTAGAAATCCATCTCCTTTCTATTAAGAATTCTATGATCCTAATAGAATTCTTAAGTTCCCTTGACAGAAATGCAAGTGAAATATTTTATTCTTTGATATGATTCAATGTGTCAGTATTAGTAGTTGGGATGGNGGGGTGAAAATGGCATACCAAATAGTTTTTTAGGTTTTCTTCCATTTCCCTGAAAGGTTGTAATTATAAGAAACAGGCTTGAGTTCTGGTGGGAAAGATAAAAGGAGTGGTCCTTAGTGTTCAGAAGCCTGCTTGGCTCCCAGAGTGAGGTCTTGTTATTCTCTGGCCAAACAATTTCATAGAAATTGTTTCAGACAAGTCTGCTCCAAGATCAATGAAGAGAGAACCAGCAGGGCTGCTTCCTAGTTCTGTCTGAAAACAGAGAATTCACTTTCTATGCCACCCTCAAAATAATATGTACTCTTATTTATCCAAAACACATAACTGCTATTTGTTCGTTGACTTTTTCTTTGCTCTGGTTTCCCTTTCTAATCAANAAAGTTTATTGAGATGATGGATGTTCTCTGCATTTTGACAGGATACAACTGAGTGAACTTCCTCTTACACAGTCTTCTTCAAGTTACTCCACCAAGGACAAATGCAATGCACACAACATATCTTTAAATACTGGGATGNCCTTGGTGGCACTTTTGGTTTTGTTTCAGCCTCTTACTAGTTCCTTTAAATTGAACAAATTACTGAGGTCTTGAATCTTTGGTTTTCTCTATTAAGTGTTGAATTTTGTCTATGCTATCATATAGTTGGCTTTATTTTTTTCTTTATTTTGCTGATTATCTGTGATCCTACCACGTAAAGGCCAGAGCATAGGGATAGCCATGTGTTAGAGTCAAGCCTGTGCTGCATAATGAGGATCAGGCCAACTAGGGCTGTATAGTAAGACCCTTTCTCAAAGGGGCAGTGCTATCTGAAAAATAAAATACAATAAAAGAGGCATTATTTCATAAGTTTGGTTGGGAATTGGAATTTGACAATAGTTTGGGTGGATTTACAGAAACATCACTGATTTTGTTTTATTGTCACCAAACTCAGAACAGAACTCTGCTGCCCCCAGCAATCATTTAATGACAACTCTGTCTAAGAGGGCACACTGAACAACACAGGCACAGAGATGAGTCAGACATCACTGCTGCCACCAAATAACACAAACACATCTCCAGTAATTTGCCAAGTGTCAACCTAGCAGTGGCCTTCAAATCTGTTCCTAAGTCTACATATTTGGGGTTTATGGCACAATCCTGTCATAGTGCTAAGCCAACTTTCTTATTTGGCAAGATGGATTCAGAAACAAAAATAAGTATAAACTTGGATAATTGCTTAATTAAAATGAATCCTCAGAATATATAGAAAGCTGGTAGGTATAAAAGAATAAACTGAAAATTCTGCTTGTTAAAATTTTAATAAATTCCCAATTGTTGAAAAGATTAACAAATTCAGATAGACTTATAGACCATAAAAAAATGAAGATCTTAAGGGTATAAACAACATAATTCTTTTCATTGTGTTTATGTACATGTGCTTGTATGTGCACACAGGAATGAATTTTTGTGTGTTGCTTCACTTCACAGAGAAAACCCATAGTTTTCAGGTTTATGTGGAACATTTACAAAATTTGAACTGACCCTGTCTTACAAAGATGGTTTTAAAAGTTATTGAATGATTTGTGTATCTGGACAACTTTCTACAGCTAATTTTCTGTGAGGGCTCATGTCTGTAATCCCACCACTTAAAGGATGAAGCAGAAAACTGTCCTTGTGTTAGAGCCAAGCCTATGCTACATAGTGAAGACCAGGCCAACTAGGGCTATGTAGTAAGACCCTTTTTCAAAGAGAAAATTAAATTCAAGTTGATATGTAAAATGACTAAAAAAATTTCTAGAGAAGAAAAAATTTTTTTAAATTTTTAAAAANTTATAGATCTGGAAACTTTGTAGCTCTCAAAAATTAAGGTATGGATTTCCAAATCATTGTGTTGTTTCAGTCCTCTCTGCTACAATCTGAAGTTAAAAACCAGAGGATTTAATGATTTGGTACATGCTAAGAAATTTTTTCTATATCCCCTACCATCTGTGAGATTCTTCCAAAAATTAAACAAACAACAAAACAGAAGAAGTTATAGAACAACAGAAAAGTGAGTGTGCCAATACAAGGATGACATAGCTTAAGTTGGGCTGAATCCACAGGTAGCATTCTGAGCTTTGGTATTGGTGGGGAAGTAGACAGATATTTGGATAAACATAAAGAAAGCCAGCACATGGCTTTAGAAAAGTTTGTACATGAACTTAAGAAAGCTAGAAATAATCACTAAAAATCTACCTTGTATCCTTAAGAAACTGATTTTGTGGCTATGTATAAGACCCTTTAAGAAGAGACCAAAGTGATGAATAACCTTGGNAAGGTGNTGAACACGTGGCATCAAAACTGTGTCAGATAGGTACAACTCAGGGACCACATACACCAGCCNGAGGTGCTGATNTCTACCTGGTCAGAGCCTTCAGGGCCTGCTCTCAGTTCCCTCCCACTAGCCATCTGTATCCATGCTAAGTGATTCTATGGGAACACAAGGTTCCCAGATCAGTATGCAAAGAAACATCAAGAAGAAAGGGAATCAGTTAGGAAAACTGGCAGTGGCAGTGTATAATTAAGGTCAGAGCTCTACCAGAAATGTTTCCTCTACTTCCCACTCTTAAAATACACCGGCAAGTGGGTAAGAAAGATAATNCAAGAGAACAAATCTCTTCTGTCCTCTANATGGGGAAAATAGAGTGAGGAACTGACGGGCATTTGGAATTTAATCCAATGCAGCTACATCTCTGTAACTTAAGCTTTCCGTTTGGCATTGTGAACATTGACATCAAAATCCAATGAAGATATATGGAAATTAATATTTTTGAGCTTCTATCAGTTTTTCTTTCTTGTCACTCGATCCACAACTCCTTTATAATGACAAAGCTAGTATGATGAAGAACAGAAAATTGCTGATTATTTTTAGGTTCTACTTCTAAAATCTTAAAGATCATGAAAATATTAATGTGATTCTTATTTGCTTTTTTATTTATTTTTATTTTATGTGAGTGTTTGCTTCACACACACATACACACACACACGCACACACATGCACTCACACATACACTTGCCATGTGCATGTCTGGTGACTACAGAGGCCAGAGGGTGTTTGGATCCTCTGGATCTGGGGTTGTCAGTGGTTGTGAGACAGCATGTGTTTTCTAGGAACCAAACCTGGGACATCTGCAAAGGCAACAAGTACTCTTAACCACTGAGCATGTCTCCAGACATATAGATTGTTTAGATCCTTTGATTTCACTAAATGTTTTGTTCTTAAGACTTTATTTTTAATCTCTCTCTCTCTCTCTCTCTCTCTCTCTCTCTCTGTGTGTGTGTGTGTGTGTGTGTGTGTGTGTGTGTGTGTGTGCATGCACAGGTACCTATGGAGAGCAGAAGAGAGCATCAGATTCCCCTGTTTCTGAGCTTCCTAAAGTGAGCACTGACAACTGCACTCTGGTCCTCCAGAAGAGCATTGGATATTCTTAATGAACCCTCTCCAGTCTCTAATTTTTCTCAAATTACCAAATCAATACAGATTCAGTTTAAATTCTTATCATATAGCAAAGATACACTCAAAACTAATTTATTTTAGAGAAAATTTAGGACATTAGAAGTATGAAATAATTTTCTTCCTTTTGTGCATTTTTACCATCTTACAGATGTTCAAAATGCAAACACTATAATTTCAATTCAGTTATGTATGATAAAATACAGTTCATAGTGATCAAAGAAGTTTATAGGTCTGGGCTTTAATTTCCTTATTTATTGTAGAAATGAATATTTGATAATATTCTCCTATAATGTAAAATGATATAAATAACTTTGCTTAACAATATATTCTGTATGTATTCTGTTTTTCCATTACTTTTTACCTTAAATTTCACAGAAGTGTAATTTAATACACATTTTAAGCAGAAAGATATTTTCATGGCTATTGCAGCTATGAGCTACAAAATGCCTAAAAGCTTCTTCAGGCCCACAAAGCTCCCATATTATTACTAACTTAATAAAACTGGTTAAACATTTATTTAGGTAAAAAATGGAAATTGATTCTGACTTCAATTTTTTTAAAAAGCCCAAGGAATGTAGAAGACTGAGCTGTTGGTTTTTTCTTAAGGTTCACAGGTTGGCATTTTTATTCAATTACCATTTGAACTGTGGTCATAATTTCATAAATTGTGAGGCTGTATTAGTCAGAGTCCCAGCAGGAAGGAGATGACAACCAATTGGGTAATTGAGGAGCGTTTAATAAAAGGACTACTTTCAAAGTCATGGCAGGCCTTAGGAATACCAGGAAGANACCCTGAGTCCTCTGGGGCTAACAAGCGCTCAGAGGCACACCACGTCTGGGCTTTGAAAGGACTTGNGGGAGGTGTAATTCCCGGAACACAGAGAAGACAGTTGGTACATGCAGAAGGTTGGCTGACTGGNACTATCCTTCCTGCCAGGAGTCGGTTAAAGATGGATGCAGAAAATCAATATCCAGACTTGACTCTTACTCTTTCCCTACCTTCNGGGCCCTTGTGGTGCTTCCCACTAGCCCAAATCAAGAGGAAGCCAGAGATTGAGAGAGCCTGCTGATGACGTCATGGTGGCCAGCCTTACTCCCAGACAGAGAGCTTAACAGAGAAGTGTTGAAATGGAACCTGGGAGCAAAATAGAACGGAGGTACAGTATAGGTCTCTTTCTGATAACTTAGTTATGCACTTGGAAAATATTTACTGGACATCTACTATAAACTATGTACTCTACCAGGAACTGAGGATAGAAAGATAAACAGAATTTAATTCTCAGAAGTAAAGAAGCCACCTGAATTTATTTCTTTTATTTTGAGATTCAGAGATTTCAGAAAGAATTAGGGAGAGCAAAAACAGGTAGAAAATTCACTATGGAGAAAATGACATTATGAAGTATAAAATATTCATTCATAAAAAGTGTTGTAAGAATGACTCCCCATTCCAGCCTCCATCTGGTCCAAAAGATAAAGGCTTATAAAAATACTCTGGACCAAAAAATTCCCATAAATGAATGGAGAACCTAAGCTATATGAGGACGAGCAGGGAATTGATTCATGCCTAATAAACCCTGCAATTAATAAAACCTTGTTCCTGGGCAACTCCCTCCTCTGGGGAGCTTTCAGTGTTTTATTGGCCTTGTCTAAGCAGCGTTATAACTCCTCTGCGCTAGGAAGAATGGAAAAGTGTGTCAGTGGGGTGAACATTCTTTCTCTCTCTTCTGTACCTTGGATACTTTAACAGTGATTCAGTGCTTTACAGCTCCGTCTCTAGGGGAAAACATGCTTTCCTATGTCACGTGGTGATGAGAAGAAACTTCTGCTTGCTTGCACTGTGCCAGGGTTGCTAACTTTATAATTCTNCCTGTGAGTAACTTTTAAGTTAATTCAGAGGATATTAAATAAACTCTTTGAATTATTGATGAACAGAACTTTTGTAACCTCCCCCCTTTGACATTAAATTGGATTCATAATAAACTGTTTTATGATACAGATCTAAACTGAGTGTGACTCAGTTTGGTGACAAAAATGCCCCACTTAATAATTGATTATTTTCTTATTTCACTTTCAGTTTTCTAAAAAAAAAAAAAAGATTTGGCTGCTTATGCACACATTATATCTGTTGGGATTGATTTTTCCAGGTTCATAAAGCCACAGTGAGTTTCTTTCAGGCGGTTGCTTATCTGTCTCTTTGAAATTTGTCATTAAGGCTGGCAGTGGAAGAGAGAGGTTATAGAGTGAGTCTTTCTCAGCCAGGCTGGGAAAATACTCTCTCATAAGACTCCTTAATGTTTTGTATTTCTGAGACTCTGACAGATGGATGAATGCTCTTAGCTAGGAAATGAGATAATTAAGTGTAACCTAGATGTCAGCAGGGATTCTCTGACCCCTGAGACTCGCTTGGGCATCTGTTCTTGGGAGCCAAGGAAACCTCAAGGCTTCTGTAAGTTGAGGAGACTCTGGCCCTTGTTTCTGGTACCTCTCCTCTTTCCTTGTAGTNTGGAGTGTAGTAACTTTGATGACAATGACACACACCCCAACTCAACTCCTGACCAACTATCTGAAATATATACCCTGTTAAGTATGTGCTAGAAAGATAGAGTAGGGGTGATATCAAGACATTTGTGGTAGGAACAACAAGTTAAAACCTTGTGCATAATCATTAGTCACTGTACTTCCAGGAAATTTCTAGTGACCTTCCATGTCTACTCATGCAGATCTATCAGCTTTTATCTTTTTGTGACTTCTGCCACTGATACCATCCCAAAGAGAGATCTAATCCTCACTCAACAGGGCAAATAAATTTTTGTTAGAATAACNTTTTCACCCTTTGGTCATGAGGAATCTGCTTCTAAATAAGATAATCTAGCATGTCTTTCTTTTTTACCTTGAGAGCCAGAGGACAAATTTNTTACATAATAGAGTGAAGGTGATTACAAATTTGGCAGCTGTGTTGCCTTGACACAAATGCATTGCTGCATCCTGAGATGACAGTGGCCCCTGAAACCCTAAGCAGGTGCACTGTTTTTCAGCTAAGGGCAATCTCACAAAAATATGATGACGATTAGGAGAATGAACTATGTGCTAGGGTTCTGTTGTCTTCCTTAACTTTTTCTCTTTGGTTTCTATACTTTGGGATCTCAAACAATGGGGGAGAGGATGTAGATTTTTGTTGTTGTTGTTTTTGTTTTTCAAGACAGGGTTTCTCTGTGTAGCCCTAGCTGTCCTGGAACTCACTCTGTAGATCAGGATGGCCTGGAACTGAACTAAGAGATCTACCTGCCTCTGCTTCCCGAATGCATGTGCCACCATACCCAGGTGAGGATACAGTTTTTTTTTTTTAAACTTGAAAAGCTTTATACTAATTTCTTACTTTCTTCCCAAGTCAGTTTTTTAATTTCTTTTATCTAAACCATACTCTTCCATGAACAAAGGATGCTAAGTTAAAATCAGCAGAACACGAACAAACAAAAACCATGGAACACCTGAGTAAGTGAGGAAACAGAGAACAGAGAGAGTGGCAGTCATCTATGGTGAATCTCCTCTCTTGGTGTGTGATGAAGCTCTAACAGCTGCAGAGGGCAAGGCAGCGTTAGAATTATTAAAGATGACTTCACAGTTCTATCTCCGGTCTTTGCTATTCAGTGTATGCATCCAATCCAGAAACTCTGGGTTGATGGCAAAGTTGATGACACACNATTTTAGTGTAACAGAAGAGAACATGGGTCGGAGGTCATGAGCAGAGCCANTTCAGTGTTATTAGTGAAAAACAAACAAAAGAGGAGGCAGATGCCAGGGAATGTCAAGGGCTCATTGGGATTAAAGGAAAAATAAGTGGAAAATGGAGAATTACACCCCTGACAGTTTATTCTTTAATTCTCTTTGAAAATCTGATTTCAAAATGAGTATTTTGCTGTAAGAACAAGGTAGGAGAACCTGCTGAAATCTGAAAAAATGTTGATTATCACTGTTGAGTTCTGGATGCTCATGGTATGTAGATGCACATAAAAAATAACAAGGGGGCAGGTGGGTACCTCTGCATCAAGGACAATAAACAGCAGCAGAGAGACTCTAAAGAAGAGGCCTGTGTTAGGAAAGTGTTGTTTTCAAGAAAGATTTGTAAACATTTTCAGCAGCTCAAGCCCCTTGTGGTGTAACTACACTGCTGCAGGCTTGCCCCATGGCTTTCCAGAGTTAAACACAAGCTTACGCACACAGGTCAACAATGTCCAACATGTAGTTTACGTACAAATCAAGAGAGATTGAGTTCTAATCAAATCACAACTGAGCTTCTAATTGCTCTCACTAATGTATAAGTGGATCACTTTGGCCTCTTGGTAACTGGATCAGGGGTTTTAAGTTATTTGCTTTCAGAGGCCATGACCTATAATACAGATGCTCACCTACCTAAAAGCCTGGTGGACCACTTATTGGAAGCGTTTCCCATTGCTGGTGCTTACTTACAGAAATCCAATAGGGCCTCTCTACCCCAGCTATCACAGGCTTCTCTGAGCTATCAAAGCCTGTCTTCATCTGCTAAGGAACATCTGCTCCCCTCTCTGGTCATATGGTGGNCCTGAGGAAATAGTTCTCCAAGGCAGAAGCATATTTCATTAGACTCATGATTTACAAACAAGAATTTTAAGTTCTAATTAGTACTTTTAGGGTGATTCATACAAAAGAAAGATTTTGATTTGCATGTCAATGAAAATTTGCTGCCTTAGAAAACCATTCTAAGCTATGTAATTAATCTTCGTACATAGTAAGGGTTTGCTTGTCTTATTTTCAGTCTTCAGGAAGCAGATTGAGACAACCTTAGCATATTAGATGTTTAAAGCATGTATGAATATTGCATGATGGCATCTTGGGTTTTGTGTGTGGCCTCACGACAAAGAAAATTAGTGTTCCCAAAGATCCTTTTCCTTTAGTGGAATTACCCTACTTTTCCTTTCCTTATTTTATGCTTACTTCCTTTGTCCTCTCCTCTTCTACATCCTCTTTCTTCTATTTTGTCCTTCTCTGCTGTAGCTCTCCACTAGAACTATTTATGACTGATGCTTTCTGAGTTAGCTTNTTGTGCTAGAGTCTCTCAGTTTCATACTGTGATAATGACTGACAAAAGTCATATATTGTAAATATCTTCCATAGTTTTAACTAAGGATTTCAATGCTACTTGCATTTTTAATGATTATCTGTATTAAACAGTATTTGGACTGTGAGCAGATGTAGTGGAAAGAGTTAAAAACAACTGGAACTTGAGCAATGTTAGTGACAGTACATAAGTTCACTTCATTTCTTAGGTTAGAAAAGTGACAAATTTTGCAAATAAGTGACTATATATTATTACTGTATTATTATATATGTTTTCATGGCAGTGTACTTCATGATCTGAGATGGGTCATTCAGAAAGTTTTCCCTGGTAATTTTTTCTGAATTTCAGGAGAGCTATAGCTCTAAACCATGGAAAATGAAGATTGCCAGTGGCTGTTTTATTGTTGTAGAATATATTTTGAGAGAATAGCTAAATACAGGCAGTTAGGAAAGGAAAAAAGGAACAAAAGATACAGAAAGAGCTTCTTCTGTGAACTGTATTATAGAGATGTTTATAGGGAAATATTTTACAGACAAAATGACATGGATANCAGAAGGATGATTTTACAAGTAGAAGGGAAGTCAAAACAAATTTGATGAGATACATGGACCCTGTTATGACTAGGACTTCAAAGAGTTTGGAGTGGCTTTTGTTTCAGAATGTTGACTGGCTAGTGGTGGGTGTGACTTGAAAGGTTGATGAGATGTAGATCATGCCAAGTTAAAAAGCTGGGGTTTGAACACATAGGCAATGAAGAGCCACTGGAGGCTGGTGTTGGGATGTCAGATATGTTAGAAATGCTGAAGATCGAGAAATCAAAGGTAAAGTTTGAATGAGTTTCAAACGTTATTGCTATTTCCCCATCTAAGAGCATCAAACAAAAAAGAAAATTTGAATGTCTGAGCTAGCTCTAAATAATCAATTTATTTTTACAACTGTGGCTTTATTTTGTCATTTATGATATTATAAAAAACATGGAGCTGTTGTTATGAATATATTGATTTGATGTTATGTATTCCACTTATATTCAAAAAGCTAACTTTTGCAAGCAAAAAACTACAGTTTTTTGAAAACACAATCAGTTCAAATAAGAATGTTGCAAAATAGAAAAGTTAGTTTTACCATGAAGTAAGATAATAGCAATTGAAACAGTTGTTTCTTATGTTAGAAGTCTTTATTCAGAGATCCTGTAAGCCATACATGCTGTTTAAGCTGGCTGCTGAGTCCATGGTGGTTTGGATGAGAATGGTCCCCTATATGTAGGCCCATATATTTAAATACTTGGTCCCCAGTTGATGAAACAGTTTGGAAAGAATTAGGAGGTATGCCTTTGTTGAAGGAGTTATACAAATTAGGAGGCTGAAGGAGGACTTTGAGGTTTGAAAATCAAATTCCATNTCATTCCATGTTAGCTTTATCTGCCTTATGCCTGTGGATCAGTATGTGAGCTCTCAGCTACTGCTCCAGCACCATGCCTTCCTGCATGGACTCTGATGGTCATGGACTCTAACCCTCTGGAACTGTGAGCCCTGAAAAACTCTAAGTTTCCTCAGTCATGGTATTTTCCACGGCAATAGAAAGATAACTAAGACAGAGTCAGAATGAGGTTTTGTTTTTGTTNTTTGTTTCAAAATTTTACATTATTTGATAGATACACTGCTTTTGTTATCTCATTCAATGCAAACTCCAATGTTTGTATGTCAATTTGTCAAGTATGCGTATGTGTAAATATGTTTTCTCTTATTAATTCATAGCTGAAGTTCTCTTCCATTTTTATTTGTTACTTATAACATTCCTATGGTGCAAGTTTATCCCTCAGATGATGATCTATAGTTGGAAGAAGACAGTAGCAATTTGCTCAAGGGTTGCACAGAGAGTGGCTAGATTGAGACTTGAGTCCCAGTCTGAATTTAAAGTCAAGAATTTCTTTTCAGATAGACAGACAACAGGACACATGGAAGCTTCCTGGTAGTCAGGAATCTGATACCTGCTCAGAGACTACAACGCATGGACGCTGGCATAGGTTGTGGCATGGTCTTATGGACTCATGACCTTGTATTTCAGGAAGAGGCTTTTTATCTATCTGTCTGTCTGTCTGCCTATCTATCTATCTATCTATCTATCTATCTATCTATCTATTTATGTATCTATGTATCTACCTATCTATCATCTGTCTATCATCTATCTATCATCTGTCATCATCCATCTATTATTATCTATCTATCTATCTATCTATCTATCATCATCATCATCCATCTCTTATCTATCTATCTATCATCTATCTATCTATCTATCTATCTACTATCTATCTATCTATCTATCTATCTATCTATCTATCTATCTATCTATCTCTATCCCTATCTATCTATCTATCTATCTATCTATCTATCTATCTATCTATCTATCTATCTCTTATCTATCTGTCTATCATCTATCTTTCTGTCATTTATTTATTTATTTATTTATTTATTTATTTATTTATTTATTCTGGTACTTGGGATCAACTCAAGTAATAGCACATTTGGCACATTAGCACTTTATTGGAAAGCATTCTACTACTTATAACCCCTAGTTACAGTAGAAAATAATTTTGTTCTAAATAGTTAGCCCTTGACTCTTTTATCTTTCACCTCTTCTTGCCAGACAAAGTATAAACTGGAATCTCTTCCTAGAGTTAAAAAGACTAAATTCTCTGGTCAGATTAGGGACTGAATTCCTCCCAGTGGGCTGATTACCACATATCACCACTTTCTATGCAACTTGAGGCATTTCCTACAGTCTGAATGTCAACCAAATGAGAAAGAAGTCTTGAGCTTCTGGATGCTGCACCTAAAAATATTACCCATCCCTTCAGAGGTCAGTCTGTCTCCATAAAAAGCCAAGTTGACTTTTGGATTCTGTCATGTCTTGCTTGCACTGTGGCTGGTAATGCATTTCCTTCTGTGTTACCTGGCATCTCCTTCTGGCATCTCCTCTTCCCCCAACCCTCCCCATAAACTGTTCTTACAATGGAGGTTCCTCTTGTGAGTTTCTCCTCTTTTACAGTGATTTCCTCAATGCATTGTTAAGTGTCTGTTTCACAGACAAAGAGGCAACATCGTTCAGCAGCGTCTGCGTTCTCCTTTCTCCCCCTCCAGTGCCACCTGCAGGGCCTGGAAGAGAGAATATAGCCAGTGCATGCATGTGGAACTAAAAAGAAACTGAATGAATGAAAATAATGAATCTTTGAAACATCGAAAATAGGAATCCACAAATTCATGTCTTCCTGGCTTCCATAAGCATTTTCTAGGACTGGCAGGCTCTCAGGCACTTTAAAATAATTGGAAAAACCTTCAAATGAAAATGTGATGGAAAGTGCTGTGGCCATTTGGTAAAAGCAGGTAAAGACGAATGGTTCAATATTTGTTAAAGACTGTATTTAAGAGCTGATTAAAACTGACAAACACATATATGCGATTCCATTTCACTTCACAAAAAGTACCAAAAATTGGAGCTATTTTACTTTACTCATCATATTTATGGACAAGCAAATCAGGTATTAAGTTATCTTTAGAAAAATATAACATTTAGCAAGTGATAAAAAATATGATCCCAGGAGATAGTGATAAACTCANATCTTAATAATTACCCCGCCCCTGTACTGATAGAGACTTGCATATATTAGGGAGTGTCCTTCCGTGGTAGCCCTAGTGCTTACTCCACATTTAATTTGTTTAATACTTAGGTTTTATTCTCTCTGAGTTTTTTCTTTGTGTGTGCACACTTATTTGGGAACCGTGGAGCTAAGAATGCCTGAATCACAAATTTGTTGTAAGAATAAATTAATACATACAGCATATGTGTTAAAATTGCAGGAATTAGCAATCTGGTAATGATTATGATGCTTGCACAGCCCAGTGCTTAGAAAGTCTTTGTTCTTGCTACACTACATTTTCATCAGAACAAGCAAATAACTGTCATATGTGGATATAAATGAACATTTTGGGTATTAGCTAGTTACAGACAGGAAAAAGTACAACTTCAAATCATTTTTGAGGCAGTTTAATTCTAAAATATTTCTCGAGAAATCATAACAACACAACAGGCCTAGGGATGAGGTGTATGTAATGTACCCAGGGAAATCTGCCTTGGACCAACTGAACTAGGTTCTCATTCACAGTAGCCTGACATAAGAGCATCTGGCTAAATTGGATCATGTTGAAATTCTCTTTCTGTGGTCTGTGGATACTGGAAACCNTGTTAGAATTTGGAATTCTCTAGAGAAGGGCGTCCTAGCAGGAAATCAAACAGTTTCCAGATATAAATAGGTAGTCTTCTGTCCAATTAGTTCAGGGCTGACATTGTGATGGGGATTAGAAGTCTTTTTAGGCTGTGCCATTATTATTGGAGAACAAAGACCAAGTTTCAAACGTAGATAACATCCTGCTATTTCTCTTGTACACAAAACACCAGCTGACTAACTCCTTGTAAAAAGAAAAGAAAAAAATATTTATCTCATAGATAGGGCATAGAAATATGGCTTATGTGTGAAAAAGTTAAAAAAATTCGATGAATAGGGGTGTGTGTGTGTGTGTGTGTGTGTGTGTGTGTGTGTGTGTAAGGAATTCATCAGATGAAGTTAAGAGTAAAATCCAAGGGAGATGAAGCAATATTTCCCTGTCAAGGCAGTGTGCATTTGGATACTCCATGTTTGCCTGCAGCATGCTCCTATGCTTCTGAAGGCAATGAAAGCCTTCTGGGCCAAGTAGAGCCGCATTCCGCTCTTCCCTGTAATGAGTCAGTGTGAGCTTTCCACATAAAAACACCTCAGAGAATGTGGAATGGAGCAGTCGCAGATCTCTGAAACTGATAGAAACCACGCAGATTAAATAAAATACATTTACCTCAGAGCCCTGACAAGGGTTGTCTGGGCTCCAGGGAACTCAGTCTTTGTGGTAATATTTCCTTTTCATAATGTAGCTTTTCTAATGCAACCATAACTTAAATCAGAGTATCTCGTGAAAACAGAAGTTGGCATTAAAGAAGATCTTTCTAAGTTATTGGGGAAGTCCCTTCAAGTAAAATTAACTTTAGATCATGAACAACAATATTTTGCCTATGAAACACAACTCATAAATTTCTGATGAGCTGAAATACAATATTTTATTCACTGAGCGGGTGGAAGACTTTAGGAATTACTTTAGGATGAACTAAGATAGTTTGAAGCTATTTTTAAAATCTTATTTCATTGTATAAAGATCTCTCATGTTCTTATTGAAGGTTTGGCTCTGTTAGTAATGATTTCCCACCTTTACCTACAAGCTCTATGATTCATTTCTGTTATAACATTCTCTGTTTTATGAAAAGGTTTTTTTTCCCCCTTTTAAATCTAATCTTACCTGTGATTAGTCTTGCCCTACTTTCCTATGTCACCTTCAAAAAAAAAAAAAAGCGATAAAGCCCGAGTTTCCTCCAAAAATAGACATTATTTGAGTTTCCTTGTTCTATAGCTGTGGTGTCATTAGGGACTTATGCGACACTGCAGATACAGAGAAGAAATATGTCATTCGCCTCTGAGGTCAGCTGAGTCTAGAGAGGAAAGAACAATCTGGTGGTGAAACACCCTACAAAATAACATCTCTGATTCAACTCGCAGAAAATGCCCTGAAATAAAAGCCATTGCCACCACTCCTGCCCACTACCCACTCTCTGACCTAGATTATCAGACCATGAAAAGTGGATATGAGTCCCTTGCAAAGTAAAATCATAAAGCCTTAAGGCTGCATTGAAATCCAACAGCTTTATAGTTCAACTCTTCAAATTCTTGAATTTGCCTTCAGTAGCCTGGCTTTCTGGCCCAGATGGCTTTCTAGCCCTTTAAAGGTACATTTCCTGACAAGAAAAGGACTGTCATCGCTGCTACCTCTTTGAGGCCAGGTCTGATGTTTTGCCTCTTTCACCACCACTGTTATCTCCTGAGCCTAAGCTGTTCCTGGTACATAGTAAAACCTCACTCAAAGTTTCTTTAATGAGTGATGATTCTGACATAACACATGTAATTGCTTGTTATTTTTAGTACAAAAATGCCATCTGTCTTTTTTCTACTGCCCCTTTTCTCTCCATTCTTTCTACTTCTTCTCTTGTTAATTCAGAGGTAGGCAGAGAAATGACTCATGTTAGAATAGGAAGCTAGGGTTTAGGTCTTTGTACCCTGAAGAGAAATTCTCCATTTGTTTTGGACATTAACGGGTTCAAAGAAGTCCTGACGGAACAGGTTAAGTGTTCCCTAGCCAGGTGGCCGTTTTACACAGTGTCATCTGTAAAATAAGATCAATGATTAATCTACTCAACATCATTGTGTGAAGATTCAATCACAGAACATCCGTAAAGAACACTGGTCCTGCATCTGATATGGAAACATTCGTATTAAAAGATTGATACTGGGGCTGGGAAGATGATTCAGTGGTNAAGAGCTTCAGGAGATCCAAGTTCGATTCCCTATACCCAAAATGTGGCTCACAAGTAATTGCAACTCCAGTTCCAGAGGGTCTGCCCCCNTCTTCCAGCCTGCACAGGCATCAGGAATGCGTGTGATACACAGACATACATGCAAGCAAAACAGACATTTATATAAAATAAATAGGTTTTCAAAAAGCCCATACCTTATGAAAAGGCCCCCCTCCCAGGTCAGTTTTGATGGGTTTGGTTGTGTCTTGCTGCACANCCACTCCACTAGTCACTTATCTTTCTTCTATGTACTTTAGGCTGAGATCTGCATGACTCTTGCTTGAGTTTTACACACATCTGTGTTGTCAAACAGCAGCGGACCTGGGACAGCCAAACATTTGCCTGGTTTGGNTGTTTAAGCAAGTCCATACTCTCCACAGGCATTTACGAAAACTTGTTGACTCAGACCTCAGCTACCACTTTTAAGTGGGGCCTGTGCATTTAACCTCTTCATGTGGGATTTGAGCCTCTTNTTTCTCCCCCTTTCCTCTCCCTCTTTTTCTTTCTCCTCTTTGTTCTCACCCTTTATATTATTTTCCATTTGTAATCTGCCTAAAATTTCTCCTCCCAGTATACATTGTGATTTGCTTAGTATGAAAATACTGCACAGGTTTTGATTAACCTGGCTTTCGTACCACATGGTGGCTGAGTGTTGGGAGATGCTATCTCAGAGTGAGCATCCCTGGAGTGTAGAGGCCTAATTGAAACCTGTGAGATTTAATGTCAGCTGAATTGTTTGCCATCTTTGGAAAACTTCATTTGCCATACTAATTATTATAATTCTCTTACACATTTGAAATGAAACTGTAGTATTCATTTTATGCAATGCTTAGAATCATTGAGAAAAGTTTGAAACCTGATATTTTTTCTTTCAGTAGGACTTACAGAAAGTGTGAAGATGGCTAATGTGGCTTTAGTGCCCATTTTCCCAGATAAATATCTAGAATTACTTCCATTTTTTATACATACACTTATTTAAAAGATACNGTGATTTTAGTTTTCGTCTGAAGAACTTGACAGAGGGGCTGAAATTAGTAGTACACCAAATATACCAGTCACCACTGCTTCAGTGAGACCCAGTTAAATAGTAAACACCACTCAGTGCACTCTTTCATCTTAAATCAGCCCACAAAAAGAAACTTGCAGTTCAACTAGTAATAGTATGCATTATTTGAGTGCTCATATCCATATTTTTGCTATGATCCCAGAAATAATAGCCAATAATACTTTGTATGCTTCTATAACTCTCACCGCAAGCTATGCCATCTAGTGTGTATTTCTTTTTGTATTTATTTATTTGTTTTTACATTCTGACCACAGTTTCTCCTCTCTCCTCTCCTTCCAAAAGGGTTGGCCTCCCATAAATATCAACCAGCCATGTGTACATCAAGTTGAGACTAGGTACCTCCTCTCCTATTAGAGCTGGATGAGGCAAAGGGTCAGTAGGAGGAAAGGGTCCCCAAAGCAGGCAACAGAGTCAGAGACAGACCCTGNCCCCACTGTTAGGAATCCCACATGAAGACCAAGCTAAACAACTGTGTTATATATGCAGAGGCCCAGGTCAGTCCCATGAAGGTTCTCTGGTTGTTGGTTCAGTCTCTGTGAGGCCCTATGAGCCCAGGTTAGTTGGTTTCATAGTTTTCTTGTATCCTTGACACTTCTGGCTCCTGCAATCTTTCCTTCCCCTCTACTGCAGGATTCCCTGAGCTCCACCTAACGTTTGGCTGTGTGTCTCTGCATCTGCTTCCATCTATTGCTGAGTGAAGCCTCCCTGATGACCATGGGGCTAGGCACCACTCTATAACAGAATATCATTAGGAATCATTTTGTTGACTATTTTATTTTATTTTTGCCAGTCTAGTTTGGTTCTATCCTAGGTCTCTGGGCTATCTGGCCTCTGGCTATCGCTCCAGGCAGTGTTAGGGGTGAGCTCCCTCTCAGGTATTATTTTTTTCAAATGAAAATATTGGAGGGAGACTATTTTTCCGANGAGGGAGTCAATATTTGAGTCATAAATGTTCTTTTCTTATATGTTTGAAATTGTTTATTTATTTATAAAATTATTTATTTATAGAATTATTTCATCATTTTCTTTGTAGGTCTAACATTCATCTCAATATCCATCAACTTAGCTCATTTAGCTAACAGCATCTAGGAAAACTGTAATTGTATTCCCAAACTTCGTTGGAGTTGANCATTACTGTATAATAAATTTCTGTTCAATGAGATATAAATGATAGTCTTCCATGGCTCCTGGAATGATACCTCACCTTTGTGGATAACAGAATGGTAAAAATACTATTTCCTTTCCACTCTAATTAATGTCAAAATATCCCAAAGGCAGCCATTATCTATGTGATACCTGATACCTGATATGTGCCTCATTTATAAACTGGCCAAGTCACCATAAAATTAGAACGATATTTGGGAGTGTTTCTGAAGATGTAATAGAGAATTACTGATCCACTATGATATGTTAGGCAGATTGTGTGATTGCTGTCACTGTGTAACATCAGTATAACATCAGTATAAATTCTGAAGCAGAGAGATAATGTATTCATCTCAGTTAGGCAGGCTACATTTCAGTACTATATTCCACTTCTATGCTCAATTTGAAATACATACACCTTTTTATTAGGCACTGGCATAGGCTGTTTCTTCTGCAGGAAACTTTCTCCTGTCTTCACTGATGTTCTTCCATCCATTCTGCAGCTCTCAATTGAGCTGTTTTCCTCTGGGAAGATCACGCTTGTTTATAGGTTCAGTTCTTTCTAATGGACTCCCATCGGGCCTTGTCTTTCATCAATCATAAATTGCACTTGCTTATTTGCTTGTCAGTTCTTTTCTAAACTCCCTGGACCTCAGGGACGGAGATAACTTTAATCTTCTTATATCGAGATCCTTGCCTGATGCATTCTGAGTCCTTAAACTTGCTGAATAAATGACAGNCAATTTAATTAGCAACTTATAATTATTGCAAGAGTTTTAATAAAAATAAATTTGGAAATTAGTTGAATGAAAGACATTTCCTTCATTGGATTCATTTGTGGGGGTTATAATAGAAAGCAATGCGTTCCTTCAAAGTTTTCAGTTTTTATATTAAATACAGACCCATCTAATTTTGAAATTTCCTCTTTGACATTCTTGATATGTTGGAGGGCTACCTGTCTTCTCCTTTGCCAATCTTTGTTTGCAAGTATGAATGTTCAGAGCCAGACCAATTTCCACATAACATACATTACATTTGCCTACCTAAAGATAAAAGAAAAACAGTGCTTGACATGATTTATTGTTGACAAATATGTGCAGCCTACTTTAATATGTGAAAACATTTTTTCATTGGGTTCCTGAGGGGAGAAGAGCATCTCACTGGCTATCTATCCTTACTTTAACACAACATTACTTTTTCCAATTTTGTTTTGTCTTGTTTGGTCACCTAATATCTCCAAAGAATACTATTCTCAAGCATATATATATATATATATATATATATATATATA
>LZPO01055609.1:0-13180 GCA_001675575.1 Neotoma lepida | reverse complement strand
CTCCCATATAAGTCAGTCAGAATTGGCCTATACTGCCAAGAATTCAAGTATGAGTGATCAACCAGACCAACACTGTCCTCAAAAGGGCAGTCTATCTATATGTGATGTCAACTCAATATGCTAAACACTTTGTCTCATCTACTTCTGCTTCTATCCTTAATGGCCATTTTTTAGTTCCTCAAAAGCAACATCCTGTTCCCTACTTGAGGCTCATCTCTGCATAAATACAACCCCCTTTCTTACTTTGTACTTTACATATTAACTTCGTTAAAAAGTCCTTTTTGACCTTTAGACTAGGTTACATCTGTCTTGTTATATACTCTAATGGCAACTATGAACCCCGTGTAGAATTTATTGTGATTACAGTAAACTAATCATTTTGTTTATCATCTGCACCTTAGCTACTTTTCTCCTTCTGTGACAAAAGCACCATGAGCAATGCAGCTTATAAAAGAAAGCATTTAATTGGGGCTCATGATTCCAGGGAGAAGTAGAATCCATGATCATCATGGCAGGAAGCATGCCAGCATGCAGGCAAACATGGCCCTGGAGCATTACATTGCTGAGAGCTTACATGTTGAGACAACAATCATGAGGCAGAGAAAGACTAACTGGGAATGGCTGGACTTCTTAAACCTCAAACCCAACCTAGTGATACACCTCCTCCAACAAGACCACACCTCTTAATCCTTCCCAAACAGTTCCACCAACTGTGGAACAAGCTACTCAACTCTGAAGAAGGTTGTTTCTGAAGAGCAGAAGATTATATGATGCCTAGAGTGCTCAAGAGAAGCTTTAGTGAAACATTTCACTATTNGGATAAGAATTTGTAACTTGTATTTATATTCAAACTATCTGTATATTATCTCTCCTGCAGTTGTATATCAAACGTTTTAATAAAAAAAAAGAGAAGCTTTGATTTTAAAATAAAAGGCCTGCATAACATCAATAATTTTTAACAAGACACTTGGTAGGGATCTTATGTATGTCGCAAACTGTTATAGGCCATTGGAATACATTGGTGAATGAGACTGACAAGAATCTGTGTACTCCTGGGTTTTTAAATTTTTCTGTAGCAATGGAAACAATGGAAATAACAGGAAACAGAACTTAACATATAAAGTATGCTGTATAGTAATAGACCATACTGATGAAAGGAGCCAGAAGAGTGATTAAGCTTATACATTTANATAGGGTGATCAGGGTGGAGCCCTGGGAGATTGACATTTGAGCTGAAGGGATGATCATGAGACCATCTGGAAACACATGTGCCTGTTGATGCTTAGCTGTAGTTAAGTTAGTATGTTATTGTTCCCTGAGATAAGATTTACTCAGAAGAAAGAGATGTCCCCTTGCAGTTTGGGCTGAACTATGAACATTTTAGCAGTTTTCATACATGTCTGCAATAATAGATCAGGGTTACATCCTTGNAACCAAAGATTTAAGTGCATACAAATAATGTGCCTTCNGGGGCTCCTCAGGTAAAGAAAGAAAAACAAACCGTCAACTGTTACCACCAGTCCCCAAGTCTGAGATTGGCCACCATATTCAGTAATGAATAAAATAAGATATGACAGGATTCTTATTGTATAGCCTTCCTAATTCAACAATTTTTAAGCAAAATGTGTGCCGTATTTAGTTAAATGATAAAGTTACTCTGGGTGGTTCATAAAAACATGTCACCAGATCTTGGTTGTAGAAGGACAATGTGTTTTGTCAAGGACTTGGATTCATGTTGCAGGGAACCTAAAGTATGATTATTTTTACAAGAAAAGGAGANAGCCTATTGTAACAAGAATTATTTCTAAGTAAGTGTGGCTAATCTTTGGATTTCTGCACTAATGTTTTGATGAACTCTTCAAGATCACATTTGAATCCATGTTCATATCCTAAGCCATATAAATCCTTCTGAGTATAACTAAAGCTGTATAAATATTTTCTGATTTTTATAGTTTATTTTTGCTCCTGAATATTTCTGATCTGATTATTGAGCAATGTAAAGACTTTATTCCACAGAAAAATAATCTANGCTTGTTAAAAATCAACACACTCCCANCTACAATGAAGGAAGGGTGTGGATGTACCCTGGTTAGTCTTTGCAGAAACACATATATAAGAAAAGAGGAATGTGGTACTCTTGTTACAGGAAGTGCTGGAGATTAAAAGCAGGATTCACACACCATGGCTCCAACCCTGGTTGCCTACCACAGAATAGATATTTATAGCACTTAAAATATTCCCAATATTAAAATACACTCTGTTCCTTCCATTTAGAGGGAGAAAGATAATGAGGAAAATTTTAGAAATTGATAAAGTTCAAATATTTCTTCACCAGAGGTAACAGCATTTTAAAGATTAACTTAAAATTCTGATAAAAATTAGCAGAGAACATTGCCTTAAGTAATGCTATTTTGTGTGTAGTTATTATCAATCAACTCTGCTTTTGAATGTCTGTACATCCTGATTGTTTTGATTCCTGTATTTCAGGATTGACACACACTTATGAAATGTAGTTGTGTGATAGATGATCATGAATGACATTTGTATCCTGGTTCCTTNATGCTATCTTTCAGTTTTAATTAAGCTAGCTGGGTTTCATTTCATCATCAAATTGATAGAAAGCCTTATAGAAACTCTGTTCTAAATTCCTTCATGCTTAAGGATACTTGNATTTTGATATATGAAAAGAATGTGGCTAAAATAGACCACAATCTCTTGAATTCCATGGATCTATTTTCCAACCATCTACTATAATTTATCTGTTGGGAGAAGGAGAAACTTGCTTTCACTAGCAAATCTGAAGAATTGTTATTGAATTTAAATAATATAATGTTAAGTATTACAANATATTTTATATGTTATTATGAAACCTATAACAATAATTTAGTTACTATAACTTACAATTGTTAACATAATTAATTACAATAATTTCATGCACATTTTTACTGTATCATTAGATACTATTCTAATCCCCTGCCCTTTCTCTCATTATTATAGTTGTGTTTATAATTTCAAGGTTTTTTTTCATTTTCTTGTTCCTTTCCTTTTTTTTGATGAGAGTAGGCTCAGATAAATAATCCTTCTATGGAATTGTCTGTTTCAGTCTGTCTTATCCCTTGATATTAGCCCTACTCATCCCAAAGTCTTCTATCATATCAGCACTTCTATTTTTGGCTGACCTTGTTTGTTTCACTCTGTTTGAAATGTGTCTCTCAGTTCTGTAATGATGTCACTCTGTCTGTGGGCTCCCCCATTGCTCTTCTCATCCTTATCAATGTGAATGAGGAGGAAGGGTTTCATTGGTCTTCACTCTGGAATTTCAGCATATTATCAGTTCCCTACATTAGGGCCCATGCCTCATATTGACAGCATATTTCACTCATCAGGAAAACACATGTGTTCTTCCCCCTGAGTCAAGGGCCTGCTTCAGGAGATCTCTAATGGTCTCTCAGTATTCCCTGACAATATGTTGCAGGGATGACAGCCCAGTCTTTCTGAGGTGTCATTTATCCTCCAAGATTTCTATTGACTTTCTCTGCATAGAATTCTCTCCACAATGGGTGCTTTAGATAAGTTTACAGTATTGTGTTGGATTACTTAGAAGTACAGAGATGGAGTTGGAGTGAGTAAATGATTTGGGAGTAAATTGCCTGTTTCCTACTGTGTGACTCTTCAAAGTTCATGACATTGTTTCNCTTAGTCATTTTTGTGCTGCTACTTTTTATAATATAACGTTCTTGATGGTCTCACCAGTTTTAAAATGTCAGTTAACAACTGAGCATAGAGAATTTATTACACTAGACTTATGAGCTTACCTGTCTGTGTCTCTGATGCTCCCTGCCACCAGCCCTGCGCAGTGGTTAGCCTGTGCTCTATGATTACCTTCTGAGTTTAATTGAAAATGTAAATTGGCTTAAGTGTGAAGACAGCCTTAACTAAAATATGTTCCTCAATTTGTTTTCTGCAGCCTGTGGAGAAGAGTTCTTTAATTAAATTATTTGTTTAATATAAATAATAGCATCAATTAACTAAATAGTTATGTTCAGCATTGCTTAAGAAAACAGTTTAAAACAAGGGTGTAAGAAGCACCTACCTGTAAGTTATTCATTAACAGGCCCTGTTAGGGTGTGTCTGGACATCTAAGTCTGAGTTAACTTAAGGCTTTTAACTGTGATTTCTGCTCTGCTTGCTGTTTCTTACTGGGAGATAATTACTGAGCACTTACTATATGCTGGTGGAAGCTCTCATGTCTGAAGTGACTGTCTTTTGTTTATAACAGCCACAGTTTTGGGTGGGAGTGGGTAATTGGCCCCTTTATTTATTTATTTATTTTTTTGGTTTTTTGAGACAGGATTTCTCTGTGTAGCTTGGCACCTTTCCTGGAACTCGCTTGGTAGCCCAGGCTGGCCTCAAACTCACGGAGATCTGCCTGCCTCTGCCTCCTGAGTGCTAGGATTNACAGGATTTCTCTGTGTAGCTTGGCACCTTTCCTGGAACTCGCTTGGTAGCCCAGGCTGGCCTCAAACTCACAGAGATCTGCCTGCCTCTGCCTCCCAAGTGCTGGGATAAAGGCATGTGCCACCACAGCCCGGCGACCCCTTGATTTCTTACAGAACTTACTGATTGCCTCTTTAGCTGACTTCCTTCCCCTCATTAGATGTCTCTGGCCTTTCTTACTTTGAGGATTAGTTTTTAAGAGGCAGAAATGGCCAANATCTTTCTTANAGTTTCTAAAATCTAAGAGAACAAAAATTTGTTCAATAGACAAGATTTGATGACTTGGACCACATCACTAGATTCTTACCCTTTTTTAGTAGAAACCTCCATTCTGTCTACTCCATCTACTTCCTGCATGATCGAGGACACTTACCACATCTGCAAGACATNTGTATCTGTAGTCTACGTGAATTATAGCAGATGTATTTCATACCACCTCATTGTTTCCCATTACAGACTTTGAATTTTGACCGTGACATTATAATTCGTACTATATTAAAATACTTGACATTTAACCTCAAGCCATGTGTCTTCATGAAAATATTAGTTCTAATATGAACTACACACTTTTAGTTGTTACAGAACTGCTATAAAGCAACTTTAAAATTATATTTGTTTTGTCTTTCCAGACCTATTGTCACTTTCTACTGAGCCATTTCTGACAGATACTTGACTTTTACCAATGAGAAAATTAAAAGATTGTGCTGATTTTATTAGAACAAAATATGTACCACTGCTGCCATAAGTTGTCAAAATAAAAATAAAGTTCCATTATGGTTATGATATAAATGTATTTAGGAGGCTGATTTAAATTTTTAATTTCAAAACTATCTTGTACTTATGAATTTGTGGACAGCATTCAAGTTAGGATGTTAGAACGTCCTTAAAACCTTTTAGAAGTTTTNAAAACAATTAAATTACAAATTTTCACTTACAAAATCCAAAATTAAAAATGTGTTNCATAGACCTGTATGACAAGAACTTTAAGTTTTTGAAGAAAGAAATTTGAGAAGATATCAGAAAATGGAAAAATCTCCTATGCTCATGGATCAGTAGGATTAATGTAGTAAAAATGGCAATCTTACCAAAAGCAATCTACTGATTCAATACAATCTCCACCAAAATCCCAACACAATTCTTCACAGACCTTGAAAGAACAATATTCAACTTCATATGGAAAAACAAAAAACCCATGATAGCTAAAAGAATCCTGTACAATAAAGGAACTTGCAGAGGTATCCCCATCCCCAATTTCAAGCTCTACTATAGAGCTATAGTAATAGAAACAGCATGATATTNGCATAAAAATAGAGAGGTGGATTAATGGAATCGAATCAAAGGCCCAGATGTAAATCCACACACCTATGACCACCTGATATTTGACAAAGAAGCCAAAATTATACAATGGAAAAAAGAAAGCATCTTCAACAAATGGTGCTGCAGAACTGGATGTCAGCATGGAGAAGAATGCAAATAGATCCATATCTATCATCCTGCACAAAACTAGAGTCTGAGTGGACCAAAGAACTCACCATAAATCCAGTTACACTAAACCTGACAGAAGAAAAAGTGGGAAATAGCCTTGAATGTTTTGGCAGAGGAGACAACTTCCTGAATATAACACCAGTAGCACAGACACTGAGAGCAACAATTACTAAATGGGACCTCATGAAACTCAAAAGCTTTGGTAAGGCGAAGGACAGTGTCAATAAGACAAAACAGCAGCCTACAGGAAAAAAAACTTTACCAACCCCACATCTGACAGATGGCTGATCTCCAAAATATATAAAGAACTCAACAAACTAGATATCACAATACCAAATAATCCAATTAAAAATAGGGTACAGATTTAAACAGAGAATTCTCAACAGAAGAATCTCAAATGGCTGAGACACACTTAAAGAATTGTTCAATATCCTTAGCCATCAGGGAAATGCAAATCAAAATGACTCTGAGATACCATCTTACACCTGTCAGAATGGCTAAGATAAAAAATGACAGCTTATGTTGGAGAGGATGTGGAACAAGGGAGAACACTCCTCCATTGCTGGTGGAAGTGCAAACTTGCACAGCCACTTTGGAAATTGATATGGTCGTTTCTCAGAAAAATTGGGAATCAATCTACCTCAAGACCCAACTATACCAATCTTGAGCATATACCCAAAGGATGCTCAATCATACCACAAGGACACTTGCTTAACTATATTCATAGCAGCTTTATTTGTAATAGCCAGAACCTAGGAACAACCTAGATGACCTTCAACTGAAGAATGGATAAAGAAAATGTGGTACATTCACACAATGGAGTATTACTCAGCAGTAAAAAAACAATGATATCATGAAATTTACAGGCAAATGGATGGAACTAGAAAAAAATCATTCTGAGTGAGGTAACCCAGACCCGGGAAGACAAACATGGTATGTACTCACTCATAAATGGATACTAGATGTAAAGTAAAAGATAACCAGGCTACAATCCACAGCCCCAGAGAGGCTAGGTAACAAGGAGGGCCCAAAGAGGGATGCATGGATTTCCCTGGGAAAGGGAAATAGAAGACATCCCAGGGTAAACTGGGGGTGGGGGGAAGAATGGGAACATGAGGGATTGGGTTGAGCAGGTTGGGGGTGGGACAGAGGGGAGAGTAATGAAAGAGATGTCTTGATAGGGATGGGGGCATTTCAGGGTTNGGAAGAAACTTGATGCCAGGAATCCACCAGGATGACCCCAGCAAAGACTCCTAGCAATAGTGGAGAGGGTGCCTGAATTGGCCATCTGAAATTGGCCTGAAATCAGATTGGTGACTACCCTAATTGTCATCCGAGAGCCTTTATCCAGATAGAAGCAGATGCAGAAATCCACAGCCAAGCACTGGGCTGGGCTCCAGGAGCCCTGTTGCACATAGGGAGAAAGGATTGTAGGNAGCCAAGGGGCTCAAGGTCNTGATGGGGGAACCTATAGAGATGGCTGACCTGAGCTTGTGGGAACTCACAGGCTGGATGACAGCTAGGAAGCCTGCATGTGACCAACNTAGGCCCTCTGCATATGTGTGAAAGTTATATAGCTTGGTCTGTTTTNGGGACTCCTAGCAATTGGATCAGGACCNGTCCCTGACANTTGAGCTGGCTTTTGGGAACCTGTTCCCCATGGTNGGTTGCCTTGTCTAGCCCTGATGCAGACAGGGTGGGGAGCTTGGTCCTGCCTCAACTTGATGTGCCATACTTTGTTGACTCTCATGAGAGGCCTGCCCCTTTGTGAAAGGAGCTGTAGGAGGGGTGGATGGGGCGGAGAGTAGATGGGAGGTGAGNGGGGGAGGGCAGGAGGAGTGGAGGGAGGGGAAACTATGGTTGTTATGTAAAATAAATGAAAAAATTTAATAAACAAAAAATATGTTTCATAAAGTCTTTGTTTCTCAATAACTAGAGGCATTTTAGCAGAGACACAGTCAACAAGTACTGAGTGCTTCTCCTCCATATGCAGAGCAAACTTATCCTATAAATCTGCTTGATACATTACAGCAGTGGTTCTTAACTTTCCCAATGTTGTAACCCTTTAATACAGTTCCTCATGTTGTGGTGACCCCCAATCATAAAATTATCTCATTGCTACTTCATAATTATAATTTGCTACTGTTATGAATCATAATATAAATATCTGATACTCAGGATATCTGATATGTGACCACAGAGGGATCATGGTGACCCACAGGTTNAGAACCACTGAACTATAGCAAGCACATCTTCATGGGCAATTAATTATAAAGCAACCTATCCACATTCCAGAATAGTAAATAGAAGGAAAGTGGCATTTGGTACTGATACTATACTACTCTGGTGTCTAGGTTTATCTTTAATACAGGTTTTTCTTTAAAATAAAAATTAAAGGCATCTGTGTTCTACCTACTTCACAGCACCACTGAAAGACATAAATGGGATAATGCATATGAGTAGTTTGCATAAAAATTCAGACACAAATAAGACAGGCATAAGATGTCAAAGCGTGAATTCATTTCACAGACTTGACACATNTATAAGCTACAGATTGCAAAACAGATACATAAATAACCAGAGTAATTGCAACAAGTTTAATACATAAAAACATGTAGATGCTGGCATTATGATATAATTTTTTGAATTTGTAAAGGGAGGTGGAGTACAGAGGGCCAACTGTAAAGAGGTAGCTAATGTGATTTATAGCACTAACTCTGGCAGTGGAGGGAATAAATGAACATCTATATCCTGAGAAAGCTCCACTGGGTAAGGGTAGAGGAATGGAGCCACTAGGGAGAGAAGTCATACAAGCTATGAGAAAAAAGAAGGCAGGGAATCACAAAAGACAGAGGTGACAAGAATTCCTAGAAGGGAGTTGTCAGCATTTCCAACAGGGGCTGAGGAAACGAGACAGAGGAGCTCAGATAAAGGACAAGTGCAGTTGGATAAGGTGACCACAGAGATTAGTGAGAGCCAAACTGAAGTGGCTGCAGTGACTAATGAGACTTTAAACACAAGGTCAGACCANCCTTTGTAAAACTGAGTCATAAACAGCCAGGNTGAAAACAAGTAGCATATGGAAGTGGGTGGTGAAGGTCAGGACACCAGGTCTCTTATCATGAGGTGTAAAAGGCAGAAAANAGGAAGACAGAGAGGAGGGAGGAGATGGGGGAGTATCAGACTGGGTACAGAGATGGAGCTCTTAATGGAAAGAGCAAAAATGAATTGAAGTCCTCGGGACAAGCTCCATGTGGAGAGCTGTGACTCCTTCCTGTGCATCAGGATGAGTGTTGAGAGAAAGCAGCCCATGGGATGGCGTTTCCTACCTTCATTTCGTTGTTGTTTTTTTAATCATTCACCAATTACTGTTAGCTCCATCATGGTCAAGGCCACATCTCATGTGGTTGGCAGAGAGAGAAAGAGGTATTAATTTTGTGGGCTGTCCAGATCTTCCCATCTTTTATCCGCCTCCCCACGGCTTCCCAATGCAGAAATTGTAAAATTATCCAGTAATTCCCTCCTATTTAAGAGTCTTCTCTCTTCTGATTCTACTCAATGATGNTACAGGAATGAAAATACATTCTCTGTTTACCTCCCTGCCAAGAGTCACACTATAAATATTTATGAATGTTTTTGACAATTCACCAAATCAAACATTGAAATAATGTAAATATGCCTCTGTCAAGGTGGGCATGCAAATTTGTCCTTAGATTGCCTTTAATCTCACGCTTTAATCTGAAAACTATTTGGGTTTCTAATGAGGCTTCAGTATTACTTATCAGGTAGCTGACTTGTTTAAGCCAGTTTCAAATGCTTGCATCTTCAGGGAAGTGCTTCTTCAGCATGGCACTGCTTTAGAATACCTGATGTCCTCCAGCTGCTGTCACGGAGATGTAGCTAGAAGCCACTACTTTAATAAGGATCACCAAATTAGCTAGTAAAGTTGGCTTCAGTTCCAGGAGTCCCATTTAACTGCTTTGTTGATTTGATAAGCCCATAAAAGCTTATTTCAAGANCATCTTAATGAAAACTGGGTGTCATTTATAAAAAATTCTGGCTGAAGAACACAGGGCTTGTGAGTGNATGGACCCAAGTTTATATCCAGCTCTACCACTTGTGTGTTCTATCACTAGGTACCATATGCCAATAAGGATCATTACTTACTGTCCTTGAACTCATTTTCTCAGGAGAAAGCACTGCAACTAAAAACTTAGATGTTTTATCACACTGTCAGTAAGTTTGCTAGTATTCTGAGGCTTCTCTAAAGCATTAAAACCAAAAGGAGTCATTTTGCCCAAATTGCATGGTGCCTGTGAGCAATCTGGAGACTCAGGTCCTCAAACATATCGTACTTAAGATAATTTTTGTTCTTTTTTTTATTTTGTTCCCCTCATCTTTGTTCTTTTAATTCTATGCAATGATAATATGGAAATCAAAATGTATACTATGATACCCACGTGTACCTGCATGGAATGGCAAAGCTGTGCAATAAGAATAGCAGAAAGTGGTGCATGTGTGATACTGTGTCCAGTGTGTCCCAGAAACATTTGATGAGAGGCAACTGATCACATGGTATGGAGGGTTGATCCAACCAAGGAATGGCTAGCACACGGGGGGTGGGGTGGGAATTCTTGGAAATGAGGTTGGTAAGATTAAAGAAATCTCTGGCTGCATCTGTGATGATATCAAATTTTACTTTTCAGGAAGTCTCTATCATGGTAGTGTGGATTTGCAATCCCACCACCTGTAAGGCAGAAGCAAGAGGACTGTCCACCTGAGCCACAGGTAGAACTGTGTCTCAAAAAACAAACAGAAAAAAAATCAAATAAGTGAAAGTATCTATCATTTTATGTTTACCTAAAGTTGAGTTTTTGTGTATAAGCATTTTGTCTCAGCATATAGTCATAATAATATCTCAGCAATGCATACACCATGTATGGTTGTTTAATGTGTCATGTGGCCCTATAACTACTATATTTATGTATATGACTAACACTTTTCTTACTATAAATTTCTTTTCCCCCACCAAGTTTCCAAATCCCTCCGTTATATACACTTGTATTTGTGTCCTCCTCGCCCACCATCTTTAGGTCATATCCATCTAGGCAATGATTCATGNAATGAAGAGAGCAAGCGAGCCTGCTGATCATACTGCTCAATGTCTCACAGGTTAATTCTATTTTAAGGGCGATGGGGGTATGGTTTCTCTCTAGAGTCCTTTCTGTCCTGTAACTTGCTCTATGACCAGGCTGGCCTTGAACTTAGAGATCTGCTTGCCTCTGTCTCCTGGATGCTGAGAGTATAGGCATGTGCCATCGTGGCTGTCACAGGTTAATTGTTATAGTCCGTTGTTCTGGCATGCCAAACTTAGATGTGTATTGTTCATTCCTACGTGGTNTGGTCTCTTTACCACTTATCAAGGGCTACGGCATGGTGCTCAATATTCATTTACTGACTGAATGAATGAGAGAATAAAAATACAGTTTCAGTTAAATCATGAATACTTTGAAATGTTAGCATTCTAAAGTACAAGGCAGTGCTATGCTCTCCACGGAATAGGCACAAAAAGGAATGAGACACAAATATGCTTAGGTTAAAAAAAAGATTTGTTTTCACTGTGTGTGTGTGTGTGTGTGTGTGTGTGTGTGTGTGTGTGTGAGAGAGAGAGAGAGAGAGAGAGAGAGAGAGAGAGAGAAAGAGTCCGTGTGCGTGTGCACGTGCTATGAGTACAGAGTCTGAGGATGTGAGAAGTCATCAGATGTCCTGGACTAGAGCTACCTAACCAGGGTGCTGGGAACCAAACCTGTATCCTCTGCAGGAGCAGTAGCAAGTGTTCTAACCTCTAAGAACATCTCTCTAGCCCCACAAATCCACTCTTTAAAAGTTTACACTCAANNTTAATTCACCAACACCAATTCTGGAATTGTGTGGTTAGGAAAATGTTTACTTTACCTTGTTACTATTTTTATTGTGTGTGGTTTATTTTATTCAGCACTGGTGATCCAACCCAGAGCCTTGTACATATTAGGCAAACCTCCTTGCACTGAGCTCCATCCTCTAAGTTCTTTGTTTCACCATATGAGACAAAAGCCAGGAGAAATCAATATACAGTTAAAGTGTATTTTTAATTTTATTACATATATATTTATTTGTGTGCATACGTGTGTGTGTGTGTGAGGGGGGGAAGAAAGAGAGAGAGAGAGAGAGAGAGAGAGAGAGAGAGAGAGAGAGAGTACAATAGCATGCCAAAGCACAAATGTGGTTAGAGGACAACTTTCAGGAGTTGGTCCTCTCTTTCCACCACATGAGTCTCTGTGATTGAACTCAGGTTGTCAGGCCTGTTAGCAAATTCATTTACCCATTGAGCCATCTTCCAGGCACATACAGTATAGATTTTTTTAGTAGGCTATATGAAATTTAAAGTGAATTGAGGAAAAAAGTTTCTCTGACAAAGAATCCAATAATATGAAAAAGGTGGCTAAGCAATGGTTAGATGGTTGAAATGCAGACTTAGAGTAGACCGCAGAATACAGGCATTAGCTTCAAAATACATTCAGATATATATTCACACACAGTGATTACATGAAACATATTCATTTATCTGTTCTGAATGAGCTTTTCTTAATCAGTTTATTGATTTGCTGTTAAACCAACACTAAGTAAATACACAAATAAATAAGTGCTAGAGGTGCTGTTGACCCAAATGGAATGCTTGCCTTTAGTAGAGGTTATAAAACCTGTTGACTTCTCAGGAACTTGGCAAAGACTTCAAAGATGGCTCACACGCCTCAAGGATGGGTAAACTATCTGCTATCAAGTATTTGTGATGACAAGGAATTATTCCTCTTGGATNATGGATGAAAGTAACNTTAAGACATTAGCTCTGTAGCTGGGAGTTAGGCTATGAACCACACAGACTCAATATTTTAATGCCTTACCTATAAAAACAAGATGAACTTAAACAGATGTCTACTTACTGGTGGGATGAGAACAGATGACCGTGTAGCTGGGAACCTAGATCCCTACAGCTGTCAGAAACAAGGACAAAGGAGATGCATTGCCTGACTAAATGATACCCATGGCTTATTGAAATTATAATGTAGGCAGCTTTCAACTGTGAAAGGCATCCAATCAGTCCCCCTTTCAAACTTACATGTAATTGTCTCTATAAGAACTCCAGCTCAACTGGTTTTTA
>LZPO01055608.1:28696-44044 GCA_001675575.1 Neotoma lepida | reverse complement strand
ATAGATAGATGCATGATAGAGGGATAGATAGATACATGATACATAGGTAGATAGAGAGATGATAGATAGATAGATAGATAGATAGATAGATAGATAGATAGATAGATGAATGATAGACCAATATGGCCTTAGGTTTGAGGTTTTCATTTGGTGGGTTCCACATAATGTCGTAACACAGCTAGTCTACACTAATTTATAATTGGATTAAGAATCCCAATTCAAAGTGCAAAGTTTTGACTGATGACCTCATCCCTATTTTATGATAAATATACTTTACTTTCATTTCATAAAAGAGGGTCACTCATAGCTGACTGTAATATGGTATCGTTTTGTGTTGCTCAGTGAGAGGATGAACCCTCCAGGTGAAAATGCATTGAAAACAGAAGAATCTAATATAAGATGTAGGCTACTTTTAGCAAGCAGTCACAGGGTGCTCAAAAAATAAGGGTTTTAGAATTGCAGTAATTTTCCATTGAGATGATATTGTTGAGTTGTTATAAAGGTCATCTGCCCTTGGCCTCATTTCAGCTTAATTGAAACAGGTTAATCTTTTTTTCTCTTGTTCTTTCAATTTGGAATGATACTGGGATCTCTGCTGTACTCCTCATCCATCATATCCTGTGACCTTGAAATAATTCTGCAGCTCTCCTTCTCAGGAGAGAGTCTGTAAATGAGAATTAAAATAGATCTTCTCAGTGGAGACCCACAGCAACATGTAATAAGACATGTAACAGAAGATCTGATCACAGCAGGCATTCGGTGATAATTCTTAAGTGACATATGGAGTCAAAAGAGATTCATTTTAACCCAGACAGGAAAAAAAGAAAAAGAAAAGAAAACAAAAAGAATCAGTGAAGTATGAAAATCTACAAATCAAGTAAGAATGTCCGTGAAAACCTTTCATGGAAATCAACAATTTAAAATTGTGTCTCCATCAAGTGTCACGAATCTTCACATTTTCATATCTGAAGCATTGAGAACTTCTACTCCCTATAAATATTCTTCCCACAAGAAGAACATCTATATTAGAAAAGCCGTAGATATCAATATGCCTCTCATATTATAAAGAGAAAATTACAAATGAAAAGACATTTAAGTTTGCATGATATAAGTCTCTTTTTATTATAAAAAATGAAAAATTAGAATGAGTAGGGCATGTAACTGCAGTAACAGAGAACACTCCATGTCTCAGAGTCAAGACTATTTCAGTGTTTTCAGTGAGGAAAATCCCTGACTTCACAACACTGGAAAATTTGATAAAACTGTAAGATGAAACCCTTCTTTTGTATTTTCACAATTTGTAACCTGTATGTGAACATATACCATACATCAAGTAACATCCATACTTGTCTTCCGTAATTACCCAGGAAAACAGTATTAGGAATAAGAGCATGACTGAGATATTTAAGACAGAAGAACATTTGACATGATCTGGGAGTATAGAGATTGCATTCTATTCAAAGACTACTCTAATATTTTTAATACTAATGTCTGAAAATGAAATATAATATTCCGTGAGAGGTATCTGTACCTCACATTTCATTTTCTAGGTTTTAAAGCCTATTGTATTAACATATTAATTATATATGGTATTACTATACCTAATTGAAACTTACACTGATCCTATACACCATTTTTTCTGCGATACTTTTTTGGTCAATGAGGCCACCCCACAAGATTCCCACATTTCCAAACTCAGTGCTGCTGTCTATTTCCAAAATGCTCCATGTATGTTTACAAAATCATTCATTGTAAAACTCATATCTTGATAATAATAATGAAGACAACCAAATGCAAACAGATTGTTTACTAGTGATAATGTTGTGAAATGTAGTATGGTAATAAGATGTTCAAATACTATACCTGTAAAGCATCATGTTTTATTAATTTAAAAGTTATTTACTTGATAATATTATTAGAGATTTATTTGATCCAAGTTCAGCTGAGTTAAACCAGAATAAGCCATGTTACAATTTCATTACTTACTGTCAGGTGACCTTACAAAGGGAGGTTCTTTAATCTTTTTAAACTTCAATTTCTTTATGAGTGTGCTTGGTCTAACAGAACNTACTCATTATCAGGTTATTGTAACAATTAAATTAGAAATGTTTGGTTAAATGGAGTTACAAGATCCTAGCTACTCATAATATAATTTCTTAAGTATTCNATATTAATTTGATACCTTCACAGAATAACATGGCCATGTCTTATAAATCCAATGCATAGTAGAATTTTCAATTAAAATTAAAGTTAAAATGGGANTCACCTCCCATCCCAAGTTGGGATGTAAAGACAGTTAAATTTTAATATCTTGATCTAGAAGATTCCCTCAAGAATAAACTATGATATTTTTTTAAAATAAAAGGTATGTTCATGTTAACACTGTATTCCACAGTTTAGAAAATATATAAAACAATGAACAACTAATTTGGTAAATGATATTTCAAGAGTTAATGGTAACTACTTCACATGATTTTTTCACTCAAGCCAAACCTTTATTTAAAAGAGAAAAGACTAAATATATTTAGTTTACACACACATGAAGGATTCCTATGCTGATATATTGTGCAAATATCTATTGACAGCCCAATAAATGTCAAGTGGCAAGTGATGAATGAGTGTCGTTACGACTGGCCAGTGGCTTTAATACCCAGCTTACAATATTGAGACCCGTGTGTTACAGTGTAGCATAACTAAATATCACTGCAGAGTCTTGTTTTAATCCATAAGTAAATATCTCTAAAGAGATGATGAAAGATGATGCAAAAGTATGAATGGCTTTTGTTAAATTGTTTTAATGTAGACTGTATCACACAGTTATAGCTCAATTAACATTCCTTGGTTTGTGTTCACAGAATACACATATTTAGAATTTAGTTGAATTGACTTTGAAATGTGAAATNCAAACACAATAGCTCTATGTATTATTGATATGCAACATTTAATTCCACTGGATGCTGAAAAAGAGTAAGAAATACATATGAGTATATCTTATGTGACCTAAGTGACTATTAGAAAATGCACCTTGCATCTTGACCTGGAGTACAATTGTACTAGAGCAAACAAGCATGCTAACATTTGCAACAAACAATACCAGAAAACATAATGTCTTAGATGAATATCGTTCAAACAAAGTTCCTATGAAAGATGGTGAATGTTTTCTATGGTAGCTTTAATTTTGATCTTATAATTCACATATTTATCTAGCCTAGTGTTAACATTTCCACCCTTTATGGTCAACCACATTATNTAACTTCAGGGATCAGCATTCTCAGAGACNGTAATAGTACTAATAAAAATTTAATTGATCTTGTGAATCCCATTCTGGAGAGGCCCACTGCAGCATCCTGCTGTTGTCTGGGGCACTATGATTAACTGTTTTTTTCACCTATGTAAATCGCTTTTTTCATTTTAAATATGGTTTTAATTGAAAAAGAGTTACATCACTTTTCCTCTTCTCCTGCCTCTCTCCATTCTGTCCCAGCTGTCCTCCCTTGAAATCCTCCTATACCTCTTCATTCTCAAGTTGATAGCCTCTTTTTCTTTGATTACTATTGTTACATACATACACACACATATACATATTATATGTGTGTTTGCATAAACACACACATATGTGTGTTTACATATACACACATAGAAATGTGTGTATATACATATATATGTATATATATATATACATATATATATTGTTGATTCCATTTACACTAGGTTTATATAGCTTCAGGGCTCACCACTCTCCACTGGACAACCAATAAGGGGACTCATCTTCTCCTAGGAGTCATTAGTTGACTGTAGTTCTTCATATGTGAGTGGGACCCCACAATGTTTTTGCCTTTCCTCATTAATATGCCCATTGAAGTTTCCATTGTCCAGTCTTGTTTATAGCTATTTCTAGAAGAGACTGTATCACAGCAAACTTCCTGGTATTCTGACTCTCACAGTCTTCCTGGTGCCTCTTCCACAATGTTGGCTAGTCACAGATGCAGAACCTGTGATGTAGCTGTAACCATTGTTGCTGGGCTCTGCACAATCCCTTGATCTCTACATTGTGTCTAGTTCTGGTTTTCTGTAACAGTCTTCACCTGCTATAAAGAGAAGCTTTTTAAAGAAGGGTAGTGACTATCCTTATCTGTAGGTATAAGGATAAGATTTAGAATGCAGTAAGGAATTGTGCTAGTCTANCAAAGTAATGGTAGTAGATTTTCTTCTAAGATCCTTGACATCACTAGTCCCAGAAAGCTGGCTAGGTTTCTAGTACCAGGCATGATTTCCCTCCTGTTGAGTGGGCCTTAAATCCAAATAGACAGCTGTTGGTTNCTACCAACATGTTCTTGCCACTTCTTGCCCCTTTATGNTTATCTCAGCATGCTGATAATTTTTGTANTTCATGGAAGTTGCAGTTTTATAGGACTGTTTAATTTCTTCTCTCCCTTGGCAGCCTGCGTAGTGTTTGCTGGAACCATAAAAGCTAGACCACAGGAAAGAGGCTTTTAGGTCAGATCCAGCTTGAATCAGATGAGTCCTGTGTTCTACAGCAACAGGGGCCCACTTTCAATTTTTGAGAGGTGACCAAGGGATCTAAAAATAATCAGATTGCGTGGAGTACTCTGACCAATCATTCAAAAGGAGGTTTCTCATGATTGGTACTTGGGTATGTGTTTGACTATGGCTCTTGTGGGGAACATTGTTATCCCTAGTGACTTAACACTCTCTCTCTCTCTCTCTCTCTCTCTCTCTCTCTCTGTTTGTGTGTGTGTGTGTGTGTGTACATACACTTATGTGTATCATGTATTGTGGGAGGAGAGAGGAATAAGAAATATTTAGATAGAAAGATAGTGTGGCGAAAAGACAGACAGAAACACAGGATAGCTTCGGGAGGGCCTGGATCATTATCCACCAGCCCCTTCTGTCTCTTCAAAAGGGCTTTTTATAGGAATGCCAAGGGGCGGGACAAAAAACTTCCCCCTAGCACAGCCAAGTATAGACCCTTCCAAACACCTGGTAACCAAGCACATGGTCAGATCNTCCCCTAATGAAGCCCTGCTGGGTAAAGCAAGCTCAGATCTCACTAGGAAACTTTTGTGGGCCCCCACAATGTATAAGATGATAAGATGTGGTATATATANGCAATGGAATACTAGTCAGTTGTAAAAAGAAAATGAAATTGGCAGGTATATATAGACCTAGTAAAGATCATATTGTGTGGGGTAACCCAGACTAAGAAAGACAAATGCTGCATATNCTTTCATCCGTGGTTCCTGNCTCCAAATCCTCGGATGTGAGTATACAATATGGAGTAATCACAGAAACCAAGCAAGTATAAAGGGACCATAGATGGAAGGTTAGGGATAGGAAATAGCAGGGAACNGCTGATACGAAATGAGAAATGGATTAAGAGGGATGGTGCTCCAGCTGAGAAGCAGGGAAGGAANTCAATATAGAAGCAGAGGGAGGAACGGGGGACAAATAACACCAAGTTTGTGACAAAACCTCAAGGAATCATATTGTTTTATATTTATCTAAAATTATACATAGTGCATATAAGTGAAGGTACTCTTAACAGCTGATTGAATATTTGTCTGTTACTTAAAAACTGTTCCCTTAAGTGGATTCTTNCTTTCTTGCTTTCTCCCTTTGTTTCTTTCTCCTTTCTTTCTTTGTTTCTTTTCTTTTTTNAAGCAATGTGATAAAAGTTATAACATTGTAACTTTTGGCAATAACTCTTAGTGCAGAAAGATAAAGCAACATAAAACTCAACTGGCCTAAGAAAAATAATTCGGCTCAGCAGGGCATTCTCTTTCCAGGGTGGCCAAGAGTCTTTTGGTAAAATGCACTTATTTATAGACCATAGCCAAGATAATTTTATGATCCTTTAGTGAAAGAAAACAATTTATCTTTTTAAAAGAGTTCCAAACAATTATTAATCAAGTCATTTATTAATACGTNTTTCTGGTCAGGTTTTAGATACTTTATTCCAAGACCAGATGGTAAGCTTTGCAATTGCTGCCAAAATATAAAGATATGATATATGTATGCATGTGAATATATATATATNTATCAGCTCTTGAGTATGTACATATCAAATATACAAATATATACATATTCAAGAACTGAAAAATAATCTCTGTGGTGCTAACTCAAACTGCATTTCCATTGTTGCCCAGATAATCAACAAACATAACACAAGTCTATTAAACTTATCTTTGAGAGTTTTCTAATACTGTGTGCTTACTCATAAATGTGTTTAAAATTGAACAGTATTTCATTTAAAAATAGAAAATTCACACATACTCCCAGCAGGAACATCCTTATAGATCCCATTTTGTCAGTTTTACAGGGACAATTTTTCACTGTAAGTAGTCCAGAAAATCACAACAGAAAATGAAGTAAAGGCTTAAAAAGGAAAGAGGGGTGATACATACTCCCCTGCCTGAGGTATGGCCTCTACCCTGGCCTAGGATTATATACTGATAAAGTGTTTTGTTCTTTGCCATCTCTATGTATATTCCTGGTGACCATCACCCTTCTTGCAAGGCCCCAAAAGGATGTGCCCATATTTCAATTGGTGCTGGGCATCACACAAGTATCTGCTCTCTGCATTTTGACCAGTTATGGGGTTTTTGTAATGATCTCTGTCTGTTTCTGTTTGTTTTGTTTTTGTTTTGTTTTTTTATGAGGGCTGACATACATACTAATCTGTGGGTACAAAGATAAATATTTAGGATGTAGTTAAGGATCATGTTGTCTTAATAAAGTGGCCGTTGTAGGTTCTCCTCCAAGATTCCAACCTTACTAGCCCCAGGGGGTTGGCAAGACTTCCAGTACCAGGCATAATTTTTCTCTTATTGAGAGGCCCTTAAGTCCAATTAGAAAGCTATTGCTTACCACCAAGATATGAATGCTGCTATTGTATCTTTAGGGATATCACATCTCCCTGGAGGAAATAAAATGNGGGAAATGTTGTGTTTGATTTTAATTTCAAAAAATTAAAATGTTATTAAAATAAAAGTAAGTTTATCCTTAAAAAAAAGAAAGAAAAAGTCAGTAGCTCTCTAGTACCCACAAGAGCCCCAGGAGCAGCACTTGAGGTAGAGAACTCAGGAGAGTTTACTAGTACAAAGGACAGCTGAAGTCCTGTCTAGAACAAGTTAACTAGATGGGAATTTCCAACTGGAGACAGAGGAGTTTACCAGTAGAAGCAGCATATACAAGAGTCCATTGTTGGCAGCAAGTATTAAGTACGAAGAACTGAGAGCAGGTGACTGTGGCCAAAACCTAGCTTGCAATGCAGGTGGACAGGAGGCAGGAATGGGGAGATCTAGCTAGGCACAAAGAACTTAAGCAGGTTGTTGAAATGATCATCTTTGTCTTTTGAAATGAAACAGGAGGGTGGTATGGAGGGAGGATGCCTTCCAATGGGGAGGGGGGAGTTACAGGAGTCTAGACAAAAGAGGATGGGAGGTGAACGTAGATGAGGCAGGTGCCATAAATTCCTTCCAGATGTTCTCATCATTGTAATTGGGAGAGACAATTAGGTCAAATATGCTGAACACATGCAGAGAAACAGAATATCTTTTCCGTGATTAGAGAATAGTCATGCAGGCGATTATTGTTTCTGTAATTATGGGAGTGGAAATATAGGAAGCCCCAAACCTAATACATTGAATGTGTTTGCATGCTAATGTTCTTTTATTCAAAACTGTTAGGATAATACTAATGTAATAGGACAAGCCCAGTGTGTGTGCGCATGTGTGTGTATGTGTGTGTCTTCCAGTTGAGTTCATTTGAACTCCCCTGTTATCCTCATAAATTTATAGCTTTCTTTTCTTTTATATGATATCTATTACTTAAAAGAAGTTGGTAAATGAGAATGTATTAGTCAAACCAGGTTGCTAATATGGATTCTGGAATAAAGCACTCTAATTCTACCTTTCTGAAACTTTTTCATGATAATGTTACAGATTTCATTAGTAAATCTCTAGCATATCCAAATATAGACACAGTCCCACAATGAGGGTGTGTGTGTGTGTGTGTGTGTGTGTGTGTGTGTCTTTCAATTTTTATTACACAACTCTATGTCAGTACATTGGCTGCTTTATTAAACTATTTGGAAGCTGTCCATGCATTCCAGTGTGTTCTGAATCTAAATGTTGTACTTTACTAAAAGAATAAATTAAAAGACTTCATCTAAGAGTGATAACAAAGCTTTGACATGCTGTGTGGAGANAANGCTTTCCTTACATTTTTGAATTCTCANAAGATGCAGAGAAACTNAAGGAGAACTTTTTCAATCATACAGATAAAATATTGATGCAAAGGAAAATTCCTACATATGCATTCATATGTTTTGGTTTATTCTACNTTTCTACTTCTGTGAAATTTGTTTGAGATTTCAACATTTAACACAGGGCAAGTAATTAAAATACAACATACTTCTACATCTGAGAAAATTTTATTGAACATGTAGGGTTATTATTTTTCTGCTGTTCTTCTATCTCATGAATTTATATTAATGAGTAAATAGTTCTTCATTTATATTTTATTTGTTGGAATCATCAGTAGGTAATGACAAAGATGCTCAGATTTCTTCTTATCACTTTTATGTACTTCAGCATCTGAATGAACAGGAAATGAGACGGGAAATTTTGCCTATCCTAGAGCTGCCACATTTTATCCAATTAAATTATACTATGCAGAATTAACTAAAACTACATCAAAATACTTGCAAAATACACTTGGAAATTCCTTAAGACCCCCAAAAGAAAGTCTTCCTAAAATAATGATTTACTGGGAACATAATTTGAATAAGACACTGAGATGGTATTCAAAATATTACAGTGAGGATGTATATTCCACTCCTCAAGCACCACAGACCAAAACATGGATGCTCAAGAAATGTTTATATGATTATAACACAATGTAAATANAGTTATAACCTCACCTGTAGAGAGGCTCTTGGTTTGTGGGGGTGTACTGTAGGAGCAGAGGCAGACAGGGAGCATCTAACCAGAGTGTGGGGAAGAACTCAAGAAGCCAAGATGGGAATAGTNTCTGGTAGCCCTCAATATAATGATCTCTCAATATCATGATCAGTGACACAGACTTATATAAGATTACAAAGNAACCTCCAGGTTCCCAGTGATTGATGTAAGAGAGAACANAGGTTCAGATGGGGGGCTGAGACCAGATTATGGAGGACCTTTTATTACATTTTAAAGCCTAGAGATTTTTATATATTACTTAATTTAGGTTTTATACTTTTCATTTGCTCTATTAATTGTAGAGGATATACACACAGTCATATGCCTGCTTATGGGCCTATATACATACATATATAAAGAGATTAGATGTTTCATATTCAGATGCATATGTAAAACTTATTAAAATNAAATTGCATGATACATTGGGGGAACTGGGCTCAAAAACCACTTGTTCCCTGTCTCTGGTTCCTGTTGCAGCTTTTGCTGGGGAATAGCAGCCCCACTGAGGCATGTGCTCTAGAATTATAGGTTCCAAATAGAGGGAAGAACCCATGAGTAAAATTCCCAACTTAAATATCATGGTTCTTATGTAGTGATTTGTCTTCCTGGGATGAAACCTAATGAACACTAACCCTGTTAATGACTGTTCAGTGTGGATTCCTTGGGTCATCTCTCCAGCACACAGCACTGAACTCCAACATGCTCAGTGGAATTCTAAAGCATCTTGAGGAGGAAAAGGAAAACAGGGTGAGACTGACAGTAGCATAGTTTCTGTGGATAGAAGTTTTTAAGACTAGAGTAGAAATAATGCAGCTGTTCCTATTAAAACTTGAAAAGCATTTCATTATTTAAGAAGATATACATCTTGAAGTTCTTTGCTTTAAGAATGCAGTCCATTCATTGTAGTCACCTGTGTCTTTCTGTGAGATGAAACAAAAACTATCACATCAGATTTGGATAAAATAAACCAACAGAAGGGAAAAAGCCTAAGAGAAGGTACAAGCATCAGAGACCCACTCATTCTCACACTCGGGAATCCCATAAAAATCACTGAAGTGGAAGCCATAGTTTATAGGTAGAGGACCTGATGTAGACCCAAACAAGCCCTGTGCATGATGTCTCAGGCTCTGTGAATTCATATGAGTTTTGATCATTCCATCTGGCTCTTACACTCTTTCTGCCTCCTCTTATGTAGGGTTCTGTGATCCCTGAGGGGCGGTCTTTGATGAAGACATCTCATTGAGGAATGAGTGTTCCAAGTTCTTACTGTGCACATTGTATTTATTTCCATCTGCTGCAAGAGGAAGCATCCCTGATGATGGCTGAGCAAGGCGCTGATCTACAAGTATAGCAGAATGTCACCAGGAATCCTTTTATTGCTATTTTCTTACTTCAGATCAGTAGTATCTTGTTTTACCCCAGGTCCCTGTGCTATCTAGTCTCTGGTTCTTGATCACCAAGCAGTGTTGGGTATTAGTTCCATCATGTGAAGAGGACCTTAAGTCAAATCAAATATTGGTTGGTTACTAACACAAGTTTTGTGCCACCATTGCACTAGCTTATCTTGCAAGCAGGGCATCATTGTAAATCAAAGGGTTTGTGGCTGGCTTGGTACTTAAATTTCTCCTTTTGTAGCATGCAGAGTACCTTCCTGTATCAAATACACTAGAACACAGGGGTTAAGTGTCTATGTAGTCACCAGCTCTACTTCTCTGTGTTTAATAAGTTGTNTAAGTGCTTTCTTCAGCAATGGGGACTTGCTGTCAGTTTGTGGAGAGCAACTTGTAGTCTTGGAGACAACTTGGGTTGTTTGGGAATTCCTATATATGACTCCCTTGGCCAACATCAATTAGCTGTAACCCAGTCTTGGTACTGGAAGTTTCATTTGGTGACAAGAGATAGCCAGCTGGAGCTCTGTCTCCCCCATTATTTGTCAATTTCATTTAGATCTCCTTCATATATATATATGTGTGTGTGTGTGTGTGTGTGTGTGTGTGTGTATACATATATATATATATAAAAGCTTCTACTATATTAGGTTTCCATACTACTCCTCAAATGCCCTTAATTTTAACTGTCTCTTCATATATTCCCTCTCTCATCCCCTTCTTCCCTCTGTCTTCCCCACTTAGTCCTCCCATTTCAGGCCCCCTCCCCCCATCCATTCAAAACTGTATATTCTATTTTCCTATTCTAATGAGATATATCTCTACCTCTTAGTCTCTTACTCTATACTTAATCTTTGTGGTTCTATGGATTATAGCTTGCATATTATTGACTTAACAGATAATATCCACATTATAAACAAATATATACCATATTTGTCTTTCTGTATCTGGCAAACCTCAATAAGGATGATTATTTTTTAGTTTCACACCTGCAAATTTCATGATATCACTTTCTTAAAATGCTGAGTAAAACTCCATTGTGTAAATGTGCCACATTTTCTTTATGCATTCTTCTGCTGAGGGACATCTAGGTTGCTTCCAGTTTTGTGAATAGAGCAACAACAAACGTTTGATCAAGTGTGTCAACGGTAGAATGAATGGCCTTTGAGTTTATGCCCAAGAGTGGAATAGCTGGATCTTGAGGAGATCAATTCCCACTTTCCGGAGGAACCACCACACCGATTTCCTTGGTAGCTGTATGTGTGCCATCCCACCAGCAATAGATGAGTTTTCCACATGCACACAGCATTAGTTGTCACTTGTTTTATTGCTAATAGCCATTCTGACAGGTGTAATGTGAAATCTCAAAAGGGTTTGATTTGCATTTATTTCCCTGATGGCTTAGAATATTAAACATTTCTTTAAGTGTTTCTCAGCCATTTGATTTCCTCAATTGAGAATTCTCTGTTTAGATCTGTACCCCTTTTTAATTGGGTTATTTGTTTTATTGATATCTAGTTTTTTGAATTCTTTCTATATTTTCAAGGTTAGCCTTCTATCTGATGTACAATTGGTGAAAACCCTTTTCCCATTCCGTAGGCTGCCACTTTGTTTGACTGATGATGTCCTTTGCCTCGCAGAAGCTCCTCAGTTTCAGGAGTTCCCGTTTATTAATTGTTGATCTTAGTGCCCGTACTAACTAGTGCCTGTTCAGAAAGTCTTTTTCTGTGCCAATGAATCCAAAGCTATTTCTCACCTTCTTTTCTATCATGTTAAGAGTATCTGGTTTTAAATAAATGCAGCAAACACTTTAAAGCAAACACTTTAAAGGATTCTAGACTAGCATATAATGAATTTTAAGTATTTTTAAAACTTGGTTAGTATAATACTTTTTAATTTAACTTTCTCTAATAATTATGTGTAGAATATATCAGTATAACCATATGTGAGCACTGTAATGTGTATTCTGTGTGTAACTACAAGATTTTCCACATCACTGCAAGAATTGATCCAGGACTCCTTTGACATAACTGAGCATAAATCAATAGGTAAGTCTCAAGCCAAACATGCTGGATCCAACCTCAATGACTTATTTGAAAGGTTGTGCTCAGAATTCTCAGGTAAAAAGAAGGGTGCAACTTGAGTCTGATGAGGCCGGAAAGCATTAAATGAGAGGATACATTGCAATTAACCATAACCCTAGCCTTACCCATCCTTTTCTCATCACCAAGCATTTGCTTCACATAGCTCTAGTCCCTTCTAAAATGAGTCTAGCTGTTAACAAGTTGGCACTGATGCTACAGCACATTATCACTTTCTGAAACATCGTAACACTTTTTCTAAAGCCAGGCAAGATGTTTAAGCCTGCGATTTTAACAAAAACTAAAGATAGAAGTGAAAAAAAGACTTGTGGATTTTCTTCCAATGGAGTGGATGTGCCTGCAGGTGAAATGCTCTTAAGACATTTAAACTAAACCACAAGGTCTTTTTAGTGATCAGGTAACAGAACAAGAAGGACTGGGAGTATGGCTGCCACTGTGATAAGAGCAGCCAGGTGCTCCTGGGCCTCCTTCACTGCACTGGAACTCCTAGCAGGTGCTTTTCCTTTTCTGCATATTAATAATGACAGGTGGTGCTGGAGATAATTTTAACCAGATTATTGGGAGCCATAGTTCTGATTCAAAGGCTCTTTCACTGCTCTGCTTGAGTAGAGTCTGACTGAACACACTTTAAAATTCAGTTCTTACCAAAAAAAAAACATTTCAAGATTTTAGTGACAGAACTAGCTGGGTTTTATAAATAAATAAATATTTGAAAAAGTTAAAGTGCTAATTTTTAAAGGGCTTCTCAGACGTTTTTAGGAAGGAAGCTGTTTCTAATTCCTAAACATGAGAATGGCTGCTAATAGCTTCTAAGCAGAGAGTATGTGTGTGTGTGTGTGTGTGTGTGTGTGTGTGTGTGTGTGTGTGTGTGTGTGTGTTACAGAGGAAAATATTTTCTTTTAATCTGGGACTGCAATTCCCTTCTAATTGTCAAGGATAGAAAACATTTGTCATAAGTAAACAAGTTGGCCCTTATATCTTAGAAGAAAAACTGAGACCCTGTTTCTAAGCAGTGTTTTGACTAGCCTGTTCCCTGTTGGTCAATTTCAGTATTTCACTGGCATTTTCAAGGCTCCCTACTTCTTAAGGTGGCTCAAATCAGTTAAATCTGCTCCCTTGCCTGAATTTGGTTGTGTGTGTATGTATACACATACCCACTGCAAGAGAAAAGTATAATCTGATCTTAACAGGCATCAGAATCAAAAAACCATATATAATCAAAATTCTCAAATACCAGGATTAGGAACCAATTAAATATAAAACATGTCAAGACTTCATTTTGACCAGACCAGAGTTTCCTTTTATAAAGCAAAACTATATGGGTTGTGGTAACAAAGAAAATACACGTGAAGCTAACACCAGGTTAGGGGATTCATTATCTCTTAACTGCATTACATCTTTTTTACTGTATTCTAAACATCTTGCCCATGTGATCTGAACTGTCATATCAATGTTGTGAGGTAGATGCTTTTAGTATCCCTAGATAGTTTCTTTATAATGACATATGATGCCATGCCCTAGAGCGCTCAAGTCCCACAGCTCTGTAGAACAATGGAGTACATAGAGGANCTTAGTCTGGATTTTGTCCTACACTATTATTCAACAGCTTCAGAATCCCCTCTGCATCCACTCCAACCAGTTGGCTTAGTCCGTGCCACCATTTAAACTGAAAATGATTTATAAGCACTGAGCCTTAGACTTCCAGCTGTGAGTACATAATCCCAAAGAGGAATGCAAGAGCTCCATAACTATGCATTAATTTTCCCCCNCTGAGATATCCCAAGGACATAAAATGCACTCCTTATATAACTTTTCAAAGAGGTGATGGGTTTGATCTAATCCCCTATCAAAGTAAAGAGAATGAAAGAGGTATTATGAGCATTAGTTCAGTCCAAAATCTCAAAGAAGTTCAAACTATGTGCTTAACACTCCATAGGTCAATCCAGTTTGCAGTGTGAGCTGCCCTTTATGGACCCACAGCAGGCTTCTAGCTTATGTCTAGGTGCTTATCATGTGCCTGGATACTGTGGAGGAGGGAAACTGGCCACCTGCTCTAGTTCCTGGACCATGCAGGTTAATTATTTCTCTGGTTCTGAGGGCAATTTGTAGTCCTTTAGCTCACCGTTGTGTTGCATCACTTGTGAGAACCTGGAGACTTTTACTGGGCTGTGCATAATCTACCCTGGATCTACCTGTTAGCTACTTCCCCAGTTGTGCTCCCCTGCCAAAGCCCCCACAGACTAATGTTTCTTGCCCTCTCTCACTCACATTTACTCTTCTGTTCTATTTTCTATGAAAATGTTGTTTCCTCATGATTAAAACACATACAGAATCTGACTCTCCCTCCCTGCCTTTCTTCCTCCCTGCCTCTCTCCCTCCCTTACCCCCCCCCACTTTTACTCTCTCTTTATATGCCTCTATGACAATAAATATCCTTCAAAAAGAACATCAGTGCCTGGAACACAACCTCATCAGACTTGCAAGTTACTCTGGAATTCTACCCTTGGACAATGATCATAAAAGCCAAGTATGGGCTAAGGATGAAAGGAAATGGGAAAGTACTCCTCAAGGACCACCCCTCTCCTCCTATGAACACTATATTTATGCTCAGCTAAGAATGACTGCCCATCTCTTCAAAGAACAAAGAGCCTTTCTCTGAGGCCTGGCTTTTAGCAGTTACATTGAGTGTGTCCTATATTAGCAGGTAGAATGAAAGGGCTTTAAAAGATGTATCTTAGTCACACTGTCAGGTCAAATAGCAATGCAGTTTAAAATACTGCTCTGTTTCTCAAATAAAAATTAAATGGAGCACTCACCCTGCAGAAATTTCATTCTCTAATGTTGTTCATAACTAAAAGGAACCAGGAATCTTTG
>LZPO01055607.1:25730-41292 GCA_001675575.1 Neotoma lepida | reverse complement strand
TCTCTCTCTCTCTCTCTCTCTCTCTCTCTCTCTCTCTCTCTCTCTCTCTCAAAGACAGTCTTACTATGTAGCTCAGGCTATACTCAGACTGAAGATACTCTTACCTTGGATTTCCTATTGCTGGATTATTTTCTGATATCACAAAATTTTCTAGGCCCGGGGATATATCTGAGTGGCAGGATACTTGGNTTACATGTACAGTGTCCCTGGATTGGATTTTAACACCATTGCCCACTCAAAACAACAGCAAGTCAGGAGTACTGCAACATGCCTGTAATCCTAGACCTTGGGATGCTAAAGTAGGAAGTTCTTGAACTCAAGATCAACTTGGCTCCAAAGCCAAATCCTTTCTTAAAATGAGAAAAATTTCTCTTTCCTCTTTAGAATGCCACGGATGAAGTGTCAGAGTCTACAGGCATAGTGTGTGGGTGGATATTATTTTCCTAATAGTTCCATGTAGATATCTTAGAAGGTTGACTATCTTAATGTTATTGAATTGGCCTAAGCACAGAGAAATACAGCTCACAAAGAATATTTTATAAGAAGCTTTTTTCATTCCAACTNGAATTAGTAACTTTTCCCCCTCANCACAATTTTATTTTGCTAAGAAAAATGTGCCTAAAATTTTTACTCAGTGATGGGATCATGGCAGGGAGTAACCTAACAGCTGAGGAAAGAACTCAGCCTTAGAGGCGTTCTCATATTTATTACATTATTATGTACCAAGAGGTTTTTATGACATATTATTTAAATACATATTGCCAGCCTGNAGGTTTAAACAGTGAATAGAGTCTGTAATGAGATAAGTCTCCAGTTCCCCGCCTCGTCACATGACTTTATGCCTATCAGGAAGGCTGGAAAATGTGTACAACATTGCTTCATTATAAAATGAGAAAAATTAGTTATTGAACTACAGATAACACCCACAAGGGATTAGAAAGCTCACAAAACTTCACCCTACACTGGAAAATTGAGGTAAGGTCCATATAACTACTGGTGTTTTTGCTAAAACCTGGCCTGCCTTGGAGCTGGCATTTTAGATGGGTCACAGACCTGTTAATTACCTTTAAGTAATAATCTGGAAGTGGCCAGTGTTTTTGTATGTGAAGGCACAGTTCCAAATTCTTAATGACCCAGAGTTCTGGCAAAGGTGGCACTCAATTTCAGAGCATGAGTGCTTGACACTAGTTGGGAAGACATCTTTTTATTGCTTCTCCATACTCTGTTTCATACTGTTTCTGGATGAATCAAACTTTCCCCATTAACTCAGAGCCACACAAGAGAGATGGATGCATTTGCATTGCTTTGTGTCTCCTCTGAATGGGAGGCTTCTCTTTCACTGTGTAAATCAGTACCGAATTCTTAAGCTGCAGTNTAATTTTTAAATTCAGATGGGCTCATATCAGTATTAGAAGGAATTTCCAGTTTTGTCTTCTTGTATCTTTCTATCTCAAGCCACTGACAAGATTGCTTCTTCCTTGGCAACAGAGTCTAAGAGTGACTTACTTTATGAGCCATGCAGGTCAAGTTATGCTTTATTCCCATGTGGATATGGAGGGTATTGGAGAGTGATATGGACTTTACACNTCATGCTAATGATGTGAACATTATACATATACATACGCATATATCTAATCCATATATATCTTTTCATTTCATGTAGCTTCATTTAATCTTCTCATGCCCCATGGGAAATGGAAATTTTTATTTTCTAGTTAGAGGCCAGAGAGTTAAGGTCCAATTGTCAGCAAAGAAAAATTTGAAGATTCCGTTTCACCAAAGAAAACCCCGTAGTCTTTAAGCAGCAGAACCCAGTTTAAGCTGACTCCCCAAATGCCAGCTTCAGGTGTTTTGTTTTCCAGGTGCAAGGTCAGGAAGACAGAAATGAAGTGCATATATGCACTTGCTCCTCTTTTGGAGAAGAATGCATGGCAGGGCCAGCTTTGCATAGCAATTGATTTAATGTGCTTCTTTGGAAAGGAAAAAGAAATCCCTTGAAATGTCTCTGGCATTTTTTCCTATGACATTGAAGTGTCAGAACATTTCAGGCTCATAAAGTAGTCAATTCCTTTAGGTGCCATAGACCTTTCAGCAGTTGTATATTTCTTAGTTAGTAAATAGCCAAATGTATTTCTTCTATATTTCAGTTCAAGATGAAATCACCTTAATGAAGAGATCTCACATGGAAACGATCCGTGCACATCAATAATGAATGAATTCTAAAAGGGCTTTAAAATAACTTCTGAGAGGCACAGGAGGAAAGAACACAATTTAAAGTGGCATTTACCACTTGTTGGCAATACCCATAAGAGCTCATTCTCTCCCTGTGGCTCTCGGCTCTCTCAGCCTTCTGTCCACATAGAATTCGTGGATGTAGGTTGTGATGCACTGTTAATTTTTGGCAGGGAGAATTTATGACCACTGAGACCCAGTTAACCAGTGTCTATATGTCTTACACCATAGGAATACTTTAAAACTATTGAAAACTAGCAATAGTTATGATATAAAAATCACATGAATGATCATAAATACTGTTTTATTGAAATTCACCCTATACTCAAGTCCTTCCCACGATCTGTGTCCATCTGCAATCACATATTGACACAGATAACAAGACAGATACTCACTCTTCTTTCCCTTAATTTTAGGAGAACGGTTTATNAATTTTTCTTAATTCTTTGTCTGTTTTTCTTTTTACAAATTTCTCTGGGCCTAAAGTTTGCTACCTTTGTCTTTATATCCTCTATAGATTCATTCAATCCTGAATGTACAATTTGTTTGTTTGTTTTTGTTGTGCTAAGTACTGAACCCAGGGACTGGAGCACTGTGAAAGTACTCTCACTGCGCCCTAACCCCCAACCCAACCCTACTTCCTTTTAATCATTCAATATTTTAGAGTGGTAGTAGAGAAAGAATAGTGAGTAGCATTTTGTCTCCCATGTCTTTGTGCTTGTGTGGCTATGCTGTGAGTTCAAGAATCCTGTGTAGCTATGGCTGCCCTGAGGTGCTTTTCATCAATCCTGTAGTCTTCCTGCCTTCTTATCTATTATGTCTTTTCATTATATTAACACACACACACACACACACACACACACACACACACACAAAATGTTAATTAATGAGGCAATTCCACATAGTTTATCTGATAGTCAAAAGGGGTTCATTTGAGTTAACTTACAACAAGCAAAGGTAGTTGGTTATGGGATCCAGGAGAGGTGAGGCCTGGTCCAAGGCAGTTCTCTGGAGAACTCTGACTTGGTCTGCAGTACCAGCATCCAGCATCACGAGGTAGCCAAGAGAGAGCGAGCATGAATTTTAGGACTTAAGGGGTTCTTGTCTTGGCTATGCCCTAGACAGGGGCAGGTACCTAGCAGTTACCTGCTGCCTACTAGAGGTAGTGCTTCAGGGGTAAAGCACAGACAACCACCTCTACACACATACTGTATATGCTGAGACTCTTCTGAATAATGGAATACTATAGAAAGTTGTTATTTAACAACTATTTAACTTATAGAGCCTTTGTTTTAGAATATAACAGTATAATAGTTCATATGATTGTCAACCGATGAGACATAGAATCACATTGGAGATAGTCCTCCGGTCATGCCTTGGAGGGAATTAATTATTTAGGTTGTTTGAAGTGGGATGATTCTAAATGTGGGAGTGACCTTTGCACAGACTTAGTTGCTGGATTTCATGGAAAAGGAGATACCACATCGAGCACAGGTATTTGTCTTGCTCTGCATCCTGAGTGCAGATGCAATGTGACCCGCAGCCTCACTCCTGGAGCCATGANTTCTCTTCCAGGATGGTTTGTAGCCCTTCTTAAACTGTGAGCCACAATGAGCCCCTCCTTCCTTGAGTTACTCTTCTCTGGTGTTTTGTCTTAGCGACAAGAAAAGTAACAAACACAGACAATAGATGAAAAGATAAATGAGCTAGAAAGCTGGGCTAGGATAACACAAAGCATTCCTGGGTGTAAGAGAGTTGCTAGTGAAGGAAGGGCATTGTGTTGAGGCAGTTTTTCATCTGTAACCTGATGGAGGAGATGGGCCTAGGACGCCCTGTGAAACAGTGAGGCCAGATAAGTCTGCAGAAAAAGGAAAAACTCCTGTCAAAACCCTGGAGAATGCAAGCAGGCATGAACTGAGGCCAGGAAGCAATGCAGTCTGATTGAGATGCTCTGGCAGCAAATGGTAATGGTGGAGGAGTCTCTCAGGGAAGATCCTGAGGGCCTGCGGATAGGGAACATGACTTCCCACACCCAGGAATGATTTCTACACTTTTCTCCAGGTTTTTAAGAGGAGATTCAAACTTAATCCACCAGGAAAGAGGTCAAAAAACAGTTATAAAAAACATATTTTCAGTCCTACATGATTTTCCTTTTATGCTAACACTATTTCACCCTTTCCTGGTGTCTTTTACTCCAAGAACTTCTCACTACTTGCTTGATATGCTCACTGGCTTCTCACTACTCAATTATTTGATTCTTCTAATTCAGAAAATCTAAAAGTTTCAACACAGGAAAGATAGCCCCATAAGGCCACTGTTATATTTGCCTGAGGTTAATTTTTCTCTAGTATCCACTGAATTATGAAATATATTAAATCTCCAGAAAAGAAAATCCAGATACTACTATTCATTAGAATATAGTTCAGTGGAGTTGGAGAGATGGACCAGTGGTTAAGAATACTTGCTGTTCCTTTAAGGAACAGCAGACCCAGTTTCAGGTCCCTTCACTCACAACCATCTGTGACTTGAGTTTCAGGAGATCTATTGCTCTCTTATGGTCTTTGTGGGCACTGTACACATGGAGTACATTCATATTCACTCAGGTAAAACACTCATACACATAATATAAAAGTAATATAAAAATAGGTAGTTCTAGATACTCACTGTCTCGCTTATATTCCAGATCTTGGAATGTGACATATATGTAATGCTAGGTAAGGATGAGTGCTAACAGGGTGAGAAAGGCAAAATAAAGTGATGTGAACAAGTCCTGTTCTTCCTTAGCCTGCTCATTATTTCATTGCCTCATTAAAAATTCACCCACTAATATTCCTATGTTCTTTCTTTTCTATCACAAAGCATATTGTAGCAATGTAGAATGTGTATTAGTCAGCAGGACAAACATCTCTACAGTCCAAGCCTGTGTTCTATGGGAACAGAGAGAAAAAGCCACTGAAAAGTATTTCTCAAGACAATTCTGTTACACGGTGGTGGGTGTACATCCCTGAGCCTCACTGAGAGGAAATAGCCTGAAGAAGATAAAGAAGAAGGCATCAACAAATCTGTAGTTATCTTGGTGAAGAGAACACTTTGAGTTTTCATCCTTAAAATATATCAATTCTCTTTCTTCTTCCCTATACTGTTTTCCCTGTCTTTTGTATTATTCTATATCTTCCTTTCCCTGAAGTATTTTATATATGGGAAAGTGCCCTTCCCACCATGCTCTCATATACATACTTGAGAAATACATTTACTTTAATTCTCTTGCTGTTCCATTGTGTCAAATAATGCATATTTGCTGGAAGAGCGTTTAGATACAGACTATGTTATAAATCTGAAAGATGCCATTATCATGTATTTTAAGGTATAGATGGTTTGTTGTTGTAAGTACTGGAAACAGCACTCTATAATTTTAAAACTTTTATGTCTTTAGTTTAGGTGATGCTGAAATGTTTGATAGAAAATCATCTCAGAGTAGATCTAATGCAGATAAAAGAACTTCAATGGCTTGCTGCATGTGAACTCTCAGCATCCTTACAGGGTTGCTGTGGAGCTGAGACGGTGCTGTGCTCTTTCTTTAGCTCTACCCCCGAGTCTCTGTCTTGTTTTAATTCACAGAGAAATGATGTAGTTTCCTGTTGCTCCAAGAACAACCTTCTTAGATACCTCATATCTAGTATAAGGAAAGGGTACATCAGCCACGTATTGTATTTTTTTTCTGACTTCAGTCACAGGTTTGCTAAAGAATCTAATTTAATNGGAACGAAAAATAAAGAGGCTAACTTTTGCTGGGATAGCAGTAGAAGAAGGAAAGCTAGGTTTATCTCACTTTCTCCAAAATTTAAAACTTGAGGAAGGTATTTTTTTTTTAGGGGGGAGAGGGGTTTATTTTGGTTCATATTTTAAAGTACAGTTCATTATGCCAGGAAACCAAGGCAGCAGGAGACTGAATCCACAATCAGGAAGCACAGGGTATTATTCAATTTGCCAGCACAGAGAATGGCATTACCCACAGAGGAAAGATCTCTCCACTTCAGTTAACCTAATCAAATTCATCTTCCATAGTCATGACCAGAAGTCCATCTCTTAGGTGGTTGAACAGTCATCAAGTTGATTTTGAAATTAACTATAACAAATAGTGACTTAGGAAAAAAATTGGCATCCTTAATAAGGCTAAGAAATTACAGTTTTATAGAACCTAATCACAATTTTGTAATCAGGTATCTAGACAGATAATATTTTAATTTTATATTTTGATTTCAACATCTGTGCATTTTAAAGATTTTTAAAATACTGTAGAAGAAACCACACCATAACATTGTATAGTTGAGGAAGTTTTATTAGACAAAGACTAACTAACTATGAGGTAGAGGTTAGCCTTGCTTCATAGCCCATGCTGGTCTTGAACTGGAGATCTTCCTGCCAGAGGAGTTCTGGGTTTATAGGAATGCAACACCATGCCCTTGGTGTAAAGAATAATCTTAGAGAAAGATAATTATCTGTCCTTGAAGCATTAAAGCAACATCTTATAAAACAGAAAAAAACAAAGACTGAGGCTGANATCAGGAGCTGCATTATCCCTGAGACTAAGACAAGCCTGCAAGTCTTAAGCCAGTGAGCTTGATTCTAATTTTTTTCTTCTAGCTAGTTTGAATTGATTTTTCATAATATGAATTTTCCTTACTGAAATAGAGTTATGAAAATTATAGTGTGCTATATGCTATCAGATCAAAAAGGTTTTAAACCCAATGTCTCATAAAATCTTCCAAGTTCAGAGCTAGAGGAGTTTTGTACATCTTTTCATTTGATCCACCTATTTATAGTCTAAGCAAATGAATCCATGAGGTTGAATAACTCATTCAACACCTCACAGCATTGTAGTAAGGAGATAAAACCATGGGCTATGGAAAATTACACTTCCATTTTGGTGGATAGAAATGTGTGGGTACATTGTATCAAAACTGTTCTTGGCCAGTGTTTCTATCTTGTTTGCAGTGGCAACATGAGCAGAAAAGCTACCACCATCATTATCATAAAAATACCTAACAATGCTCACTACTTTCCATCTAAAAACCCATTTAAATATCGAATCCCACTCCTTTTAGTATTCTTATGTTTTTATATGCTAGAAATAAATTAAGACCAGCAGTCAACAAAACAGAAACTTTTAGCCACGATGGGAAAAAAAAATCTATCAATTACACCTAACCTATAGTTTTTTTTCTACTTATTTTTGTAATAGTGAACAAAGATGGTTAGGTTAACTTTTTAGAGTTGTTAATATGTATATGCCTGTGTAATTATCAATACAAGATAGTTCGTGTTTTTTTTAGTTCTATATTGCAAATCAGATACTTTGCAAATCAATAATTTATTACAATGTGCCTAAATTCTGACGTTTTTGGCATACCATCATGTGATATTTTAGGGAAGAAAACTCAATTGTTANTTTAGAATTACTTATTGCTCACGTGGGATATTTTATGCTTATAATGTATAGGAGTCAACTTGGCAACTTCACATGAGGAAAAGAAGATATATTTAGGTTTAGAAACATGAGAGTTGTGCAGAGTCAGTTATGATTTCTCCAGCTTCCAGCATTCTCTTCTCAGTACCAAAAGTATATGGAGGCTCCAGAATTACCAATTTGTTTTGCATTTATTTTATATTTCCTAGAAATGTGTATAAATGATATACCCAAGAGATAGAGAGAAAAAAAAATCCATTGGAATTTACACCCCACACATCCCTTATCAGGAAGCGTATTTAATATTGTCATTGAGTTTTGCAAGTTCTGAGAATTTTAGGGGAATAGTCACTAGTGAATTGGTGTTTGTTATAAGGAAGCAGCTAAATGTTAATTAATTGGAAGCAATGGCTGCTGAAGAAAAATGCTGCTAAGCCTATTACAAAAATGAATCTTATTTTTTTTGCCAAGTGCTTTATAATTAAAAGAAAATGGATAGGCAAGAAGCTTAAGCAGGAACAATAATACTAATACAATATTGACTTTTATATATTAATTTTAAAATAAGGATGACTAGGTTCTTATTGACCCAATGATACACTTATAAGAAAGCTCAATTTCAAGCATGATTTTCATCCTGGGTCTTGGGTCCTGAGTCCCTGCTCTTGGGAGGGGGTGTCTTGAATGGGACATTCATCAGCATCTTTGTTTCCTATTCTCCCAATGATAGTAGGACCATCCTCAAGTTTTGTGAAAAGCCAAATAACCCAGCTGTCCTTGAGAAAATTATCCCTTCCTGCAAATGAGAATTTCTGGTTTAGAAATAGACCTAGTGGGACAAAATTATTGATATATCAATTTATTGTACATCAGTTGACCAGTCATTGCCATGCCCTTATATCAACTTTACCATTGATCAAATTCCATAATTTGTGTATGTATCTTAGGGTGCCCATTAAAGTCCTGATGCTTTCCCTTGCCTACCTTTTGCTGTGTGGTAAGGAGCTTTATGGCATCTCAAGTCCCCATGCCTACCTCACATTTCCTATATTCCTTTAAACCATCTCCAATACAAGATAAACTGCTTTTGTTCAACCCTGACTCATCTCTCAAGATGTTACCATGTGTGACAACTTAACAGGTCCAGCCAACTTGAATGAATTACACTTGAAAGAAAAAGTGTGCTCTCATAGTGTGATGCTTATTAAGCACTATCAAAATTTTGATGGAGAGTTCCCCTGGTGCTGCTTCCACTGCTCAGAGCTGCATTAATGCAGGTGTTCTGTGCCTGTCAAACCTTCCATACAGAAAGATCCGTAGTGCATTTGGTTCACGTCTCTACCACTGAAGCATTGCTTTTGTGCAATGCATTTCTGCCTAGTGTTCCCAGTCCAATTTAAGCTGTAAGTAATGATGGTGTGTTTCCACTTCCTCTGGGAAAGCCTTACAAAGTTTAATTTACTGTTTCCTAACTACTTGTAGTAGTATCAGTAGCTAATGTTCGAAAATTTCAATAGCAGCAATTTCTGCTGATCTACATTTTGCCCTCAGAGATGAACATTTTAATATNACCAGTGGGTTTTTCATACATAACAACTTTATTTNCTATGACTATAGAATGAGCCTGAAGTTTGCCATTTCCTTCGGCTATAATCTTTTCCTTCGTGTTTGTGGGTTTGAAAGCCCGAAGCTGTCTAGCCTTGCACAACAAAACATGCAGCTGGCACAAAACTTGCTCAAGTTTTCTTTGCAGGGAGGCAGACTGCTCTGAGTACTTTAGTGAATAGAGAGATATATAGAAGTTCAGAGAGGTAAGCAATATCCCGACNTCACCAGTATTTCTGAAACTCTGAAAATCAATTATAATGGACTCACTCATTTTTCTCTTTTTATGTAACATGTTTATTTCTTCTTTGAGAATTTCATATATGCNTGCAATGTATTTTGATCATATACTCNCCCACCTCCAACTTACTCTGGAGGCCTCCACACATCCCTTCCCAAACTTCATTGTCTCTTCTAGAAACAACACCAAAAACAAAACAGCNAAAAATCCCCCAAACTTATTGTTGCTGATTTGCACAGGTTGAGCCATCTATTGTAGCAGGAGCAACCCACCAGTGACCACACCACCAAAGAAAAACGNCTCTCCTTTCCTGTAATGTGCACTATATTGGTAAATTGTCGTGTGTTAGAACTCACTGAGAAACTGNGTCTTCAGACCTAANCATGTTTATTTCAAAGTGTCTTCCTAGGCCTCTTGTCTGAGGGTCAGCTGTCCCCACTCCCTTGATGGAGAAAAGAAAACAGAAAAGAACAGCCCAAGAGTAAATACAGTGTGTCCTTAAGAACAACTGAAAGAGAAACCATTTGCCTCAGAAGTTGCTATTGTCTAGCCCTCCATAGAAAAGAACCTACGGTAGAAAAGAGAAGCCAGAAGTTCACCCATGGAACGTTCATTCATGGAGAGAAAGTGCAATCAGGAACCTTCTTCAGCTTCCCCTGCTGGTGTCTGCTGGATGTTGTATGTACCTGATTTGACACTCTGTCTGTTGATACTTGTTTTTAATTTTTGGTTAGAAGCTTCACCAAGTGTGATATACTTACTACTCTGTCAGGAACTCTAGCTGACTGGCTTTTTTTTTGAGGGGGGTGGGTTTCTCCAGTTAATTTCTAGTGGATGTTTTAGGTACCTAATTTGATGATGTTTGCTATCTATAATCTATGTATCTATGTATCTATGTATCTATGTATCTATGTATCTATGTATCTATGTATCTATCTATCTATCTATCTATTTATCTATCTATCTATCTATTGTCTATCATCTACCTTTCTATCATGTATCTATCATCTATCATCTATGTATCATCTATGTATCATCTATCTATCTATAATCTATCTCCTGCTATTTATTACTTCACTTTAACTTTCTATATGCTTAATAAACTCACTCATTTAAAGACAAAAGTATGGGTATAATAGCTTGTCCATACAAAACACTCCACCAGACGCCATGACCTCCAATAGCTCCTCAGCTACCTGTGAGGCCTTGTGAGGCCCTCCCACATCCATGTCACCCTCCCACATCCATGTCACCCTCCCACATCCATGTCACCCTCCCACATCCATGTCACCCTCCCACATCCATGTCACCCTCCCACATCCATGTCCTATTTACTTTCTTATTTATTCATAGAAGATACAGTATTGGCTTCCATTCAGAAGAGAAGACTGAGGCCCAGAAAGCATACAGTAGGAGAGGCAAGGGCTTGGGCTTCATGACTCAGTTATTTATTCATCTTGCTTTTTCTTTACTACTTACATAATTACTTCCCTCTTTTATTATTGAAAGTATTTTATCCTAGAGATGTTGACAGTGAAAATGGTAGATTCATAATGAAATTCATTGTTAGTGAGGGACTTTAGGACAGGCTTGCTTTGTCACCTGTTTACCAAGCACATCTTAATGAAGCTCTTCCTCAGGCTCCCCACTTCCAGATCTTTTACCCTGCGCCCCCCAGAGGATCAGTTTTCAGTAAAGAAGCCTACGTATTTACTCTCCACTGAGTCGTAAACAGTAACATTTCTTTATTTTAATTATGGTGTTTAGTCCTTGTACATATATGTTATATAACTCCCACATAAAATGACTCAAGAAATAGACTTGGAGGCCACTGGGTGAGTTCCAAAGTTGTTCCTACGCAGAAAATGAAGCAGGACCCCTTAGATTTTATACATAGTTACTGAAGCTCCCAACCACAGTGAGCAAATGAGTCATCCTGTAGCAATTTATATCAACCCCCCTAAAGGCGGATATACTCTTTGAAACTTAACCGGAACAAACTTCAGTGAGAAGCCTGGTGCACGCACAAGGATGTGACACTCAGCTGTGAAGGACCCAGCACCCCTGCTGGATGTGGGTTGCTGAGCCCTTGTCCTAGTATGCTGCTGTGCCACTGCGGAGAAAATTGCCATTTTCCCTGTGATCAAAGCGTACGCCTTTTGGCTATCAAACATCCAACAATAAATTCCATTAAAATCCAGGAGCTCTGAAAAGCCGTTTTCAGGAGAAATCAAAACAAACCAGAAAAAGACCTTGTAGACAAGAAAAGAAAAAAAAATCAATTTTAGGTTAAAATCAGTCTGAGGGGAGTAGGANAAGAGGAAATCTTTTAAGAAACCCCTGGGGTGCCTCCTCTGACTATTGGCAAACATTCAGTATTATTTAGAATGTTGGGTTGCCTGTCAGAGTGAAAGGTACAGTATGTTGTACCCTTATTAAGTCTTTTAGCAGTGAANATGCTAAAAATTTCTCATGCTACAAAGAGCCCGAGCTGACCAGGAAGGACTGGAGAAATCAATCCCTTTATTTAAGCCAAGGCACCAATAATATTTGTTTTATTTTATTGTTGTTGATTTTTCCCCCCTTTGGGTATGATTTGCCATGTAAATTCATCTGTAGACCATTTCACAATCTTCTTTGGTAAGAATCAATAAAGGCATGTTGGAGNTCATCTCTAAACTATACCCTCCTATTTGTACAACAATAATTAGTTTCCAGTTTGGATCCCCAGGCATATCCTATGNCATTAGAACTCAGAGTTTCTGAATGTAGATCCCCAAGAGCTAAAGCAGCTATCTAGAGCACCTATAGCATTAGCAGTCATGATAACNTACATTGCTCCCCAAAGCCTCATTTTTGAGAAACAGCAACTTTTTTTCCCCTCTAAAATGATAGAGAAATGAGTAATTCTTCTAGAAAGTGCTCTGTGGCATGCTGAAGACTTAACATCTGGTGNATCCTTNTGTAAGTGTGCNTTCAACCCCTCTTCTCCTGCCATGGGCAAACAATTGCAACAATGTTGTTACACAGTGTCCACATAGACGGCTAGATATCTGCTCCATGCCATGCAGGTAGCATATAAGGCTACACAGGACCCCACCCCCAAGAGAATGTTTCTAAAGATTAAGGATGAGCATGAACTTCTTTCTGTTTTTCTGCCTACCTACCCCTTCAGCTTCCTCTTACCAGTCTCTTGTTTTCTCGTTTGCCTAGCTGCAATGTTACATTGCTTGTACTTCTGTCATCAATATTTCTCTTCTCTTGGTTTGGTCCACATGTACAGTTCTCTAGGAATGTTCCTGTTCTAACGTTTCTCAATAAGTCAGGTTAAGTCCTAGTTGTCCTTCAAGACTCGGTTTTCCATAATATATAATACTTTCTACTTGTGTGTCACAATCATGGCACATAAAATCAGGGCACCACACATCACTCAAAGGCTTCCATTGTATTTCTACTTNACCAAGAGACAAAAATAAAGTCCTTACACTGGCCTTTAATTTGTCACTTTCTCTCTGCTGTTTCTGACTTCATCTAGAATCCTTTCTTTTTCTATTATAGAAACTTTACAACTGGCTTTCCTCTTATCTAAGCCACTCNTTCCCCAACTATCTACCCAGGTTCCTCCATCATTTCTTTGCTCANCTGATCTTAGTGATACCTTCTTTGACACTCTTCTTATACTTTTTAATGCATTATACTCTTTTTCCTAACCACCTAAAGCACTCTGAGATTCTTCACTGCGTGTTTCATGATTCTTACAGCCATCTAGTAAAACACATACTCACATATGTAGAGATAGAGTTCTTCCTTGCCTACTGTGAAACACATTCTCCACAAATACATTTCTTTTATCGTCTTCCTCTATCTTAGCATAGGCATGCAGTCAACACTATTGAATGATCAGCTCTGGTATCTAGTACTCTTAGAGACAGTACCATGCTTATTTTCTATCACTAGTTCTTATCCTATTGTCTAGTTAGGGTATTTAATAGCTTGCTAATTTACTCAAATTGTTTGGAAAGCCAGCTGCTGCATTTAGGGAAATGATCAAAAGAATTTTCTTTCAAGACATTACTGAAGAAAGTCATGGTCTTTGAATACTGGGAAGGTAGGGGAGGACATGTCAGTCTATGTTGAGAGATAAGCTATGTTCCATATATGCGCAGATAGTTACAAGTGAATGTGAGCTGCCCTATGGATGCTGGAAACTGAACCCAGGTCCTCTGCAAGAGCAATAAATGTTTTCAGCCTCTGAGCCCCCTCAGACACCAGAACACTCTTGATAANAGAGAAAGATCTACTCTTTGGATGGAATAGCTTTTAAACTAAACACACACTAATAACAGGAGTCACAAATTATGTGTGATGATAGTCTATCAATGTAAGAAAGCCTCTATAATACTAGAGCTANACCATCAGCCAAGACACAGCTCCCAAAGACNTCTGAGAAAACTTAGGTGATCTTCAAGATTACTTTTTTATGNCTTTCCCANTTCATGTCTGTTCTCTNTCTTCATTCCCAGTTCTGATTCTTTACATAATGCATACACACGAGAATTCATTTTTTATAAACAACTCAAGGGCANAGGTTTTATTTTTATTTTANTTTAGNTTTCATTTGCCACTTTGTACTAGCAAGTGTTAGTAGCTATACTTTGGGTGCTGTGCACATGCAGTGATGTGTCTTGAAAGGGAACCATTGGGAAGGCTCGTAAAGTCATTCTTAGTATGGGTAAGCTGAAGACATATTGGTCCTATTCTTTTCATAACAGCTATGGACTTAGTCTGGAGTCTCATGATATCTCATCTGAATCTGATTTGCCACTACTTGCTCCACTGGGGTCACTTTCTTGGTTTCTTCCAGCCACTATGAACAGAGTTGGGAGGAACCTTCTATTAGTTCTTTTCCAAAGTGGGATTTGTAGACCAGTGCTGCTCAGCCAATAAAAATCACAAAAAAACTGTATAGTAACTTGTTAAGGTCATTTTACACCTGTACAATTTAATAGACAAACCCAAGTGCACTTTGTGTATCCTCCTTGTTTCTTAAAGTGTTTTATAACATTAGAAATGAGAAACTGTAGCTCTTTACCAGAGGTGGAGGAGGTCCCATAGAGAATATCTCCTTAGTAACCCTCAAAGATTTATGAGGAATTCATTCTTATTCAGGCCTCTTTCCAGAGCCTCTGAATCTATTATGCAGGCCTTGGGCTAAGGATATCTGATCTGGCTTAAACCAGTCATTTACAGNCAAGAAANCTGCACACCAGAAAAGCCAAATGATCAGCCCACAAGACCATAACAAACAGGGATCCAACACTTACTTTCTCTGCGGTCCACAGTTAATTTCTTCTTGTGTTTCTAATTCAGACATTTATGCCAGTCTTCCCTATGAGAGAGTGGGCCATGTTTCTTNTTCAGTCTTTGTGCCATAATACTCTCAGGAAAGCCTNCCCAACCACCTGCCTTCATCCAAGGAGTATATACATCCCATTTNAGACATTCTATTAAAATTAGAATGTGCGCCAACTCATGCTGCTGTTGCTGTTGACAGCATTATTTGATGGAGCTAACCTTAACATTCACTAAGTGAGTAAGTCTAGGTTTTATGTTTATTTGTGGAAATTATCTCTAATTTAAACAAAACTTGATGCTATAACCTGACCAAAAAAATTGAACATTTCTGAGAAATGTATTTATACTTCATCTAATTTCTTTGATCATAGCTAGTTGTTTCACATGGAAAAAGAGAGAAAAGGGGGGGGAGTGGACGGGGAACTTACAGGAGAAATCTCCATCCCTCAGAGGCTGATGTTAAGGAGACTCTGTGGAGTCACAGTGAAGGCATCCCAGGCAGAGAGAGGCTACCTTTGGCTTTCCTGTCACGCATGATTGATGCTTCCTCTTTATCATCCAAGCTCATGTGTCCTAGTAGTCTTTGTCTTTCCTACTGTCACAATTATAATTAATGATTAAAGTACAGCTACCGGCATAACACCTGGCTATTAATTCCAAGA
>LZPO01055607.1:7308-22235 GCA_001675575.1 Neotoma lepida | reverse complement strand
CTGTTTTGAGCTTGCATAGGTTAGTGCAGACTCTCACAAATGCTCTAAGTTCATACATCAGGCTACCCTGTTGTGTCTGGGAAAATTGTTATCATCCACCACCTNTGGCTGTTACTGTGTTTTTGCCTTTTTNGAAATGATCNCCAAGTCTTGAGAGGAATGGTTATAGTAAATATGTTCCATTTGGGGCTGAACATTCTGGAGTTTCTTAATCTTTGTATCTTGGTCAATATATGTCTCTGTGTTGATCATTGTCTACTACAAATAGAAGTTTCTCTTATGAGAATTGAAAGATGTATTTANCTATGGTTATAATGATGTCATTGAAATTGGTTTAATACTGTCTATTTAGCAGAATAATATTAATCAGATTTTTCCTAGGACCCATGACCTCTCTCTCTGTAGATTCGTGGCCCAGTAATGGTGTGGGGTAACTCTTAACAAAGAAATGTCCACTGTTTTTGCATCTTAAACTATTTTAAATTTTAATATTGTGGCAAGCCTGGCTTATTGCAGTGTCGTAGTTTATTTTGTGGTTATTACTTTTGTGATGTAGTATAAACTATTTCTCCTTTTCTGAAATATGAAATAGATCTACTTAGAACTCAGCAGCTGTTAATGAATTTGAAAATTCTGTTTCCTATGATTTTTAGTTACATCAGCCCTAAAGTCAAGAATGTAACTTCATTAATGCGTGTAATTTGTCTGTATGAATGCTCAGTGAGCAGACATGTTTAACAAAGAGATACGCATGCTGGGAACCATCAACAAAGGTGATTATACAATCTGATTAAAGTGCTAAATGAAGATAAATTCAGTTTTCAAATATTTTGCATCCTATTTGTTTTCAGNTGCGGACATTTAATGCCTCATTAGCTGNGGATTAAGTAACTAGTTGAGAATCTATCCTCTGTAGTAGTTAATGACCATTGTCCTCATCAGGATACCTCCTGATGTGGAAAGAAGGTGAAAANGATGTAGAGTGGAGATTCCAGTCCAGGCTGTGCACCTGACCACTTATGTGGCCTTGAGATCATTAGTTACCTTTTCAGAAGAAGAACACAATTGCATTATAAAATTTCTCCCAAATTCTGAACCTCTGAGTTCCTCAGACTACAGCCTAAAGAAGAACATTTTGGGTCAAACTACTATTTTTTTAAATTAATTTCTGTATGTGTTTGTGTGAGAGAGAGTTTTTGTTTATGTGTGGTATGTGAATGTGTGTGTGTGTGTGTGTGTGTGTGTGAGAGAGAGAGAGAGAGAGAGAGAGAGAGAGTTTGTGATTTCATATATTTGTGTGTAGGACCAAAGTTGATGTCCAGTGTCTTCCTCTATCACTTCTCAATATTCTTCAAGACAGGCTCTCACTGAGTCTGGAGCTCACCATATGGGTTAGACTGGCTGGCCAGTGAGCCTCTGGGTCCCCTTGTCTCTCTGCTTTCCCAGCACTATGCTTGGATTTTTCCGAGTTCTGGGACTCTAACTCTGGTCCTCATGCTTTTCCACCAAACACTGTACAAACTCCACAGCTGCAGCTGATACATTTTAAGCACTCTTCTGTTCTTTAATGTAAATTGAAAATACTGTAACTGAGTTATATGCCACAAGGTTGTCCCACAGGATATACAGAGTGAGAAATGACGGGGAAGGAGTCTGTCCANGTAAAAAGACAATTATGTTCCCTCTCATGCGTAGCCAAATACCTTACAATAACCGAAACCATCATCTTTTCTCAGTAATTTTATTCTGAATCTTAATGTCCTAATAAAAATATGAGTTACAAAATATGAAGAAGACTTTTGGAAAATGTTGGTACATATTAAAAATGCAACAATAACCTCTCAACTTCTACAACTAATGATTTACTTTTCAACATTTTCCCTGCTTTAACAGGAAGGTAGGAAGGCAGGTTTCTTGACTAATTCAAAGTGAGGGAGGGAGGGAGGGAGAGAGAGAGAAAGAGAGAGGAGAGAGAGAGAGAATGGCTTGGGACTATAGGTGTAGAGTTGAAAGGCTATGAAATCCAAGGCCAGGATGAGACTACAGCACAGATAATGCCTTTCCAGAAATCCACCTGGCTAGCAGAAGTTGAGAACTGGCTGTTGAACTCTTTTCAACTCTTTCTTTTGTGCTCACTGTTGATGAGCTAGGTTGACCCCAGCTCAAAGATCAAAGCAGTTCATTTCACATTTGGAAGTCCAAGCACTTAAAGAAAGTGGGTCTTTGTTGGCACATTCTGGATCTGAACATTGGACTTCATTTAAGAACAATCACCAGAGTCACATGTGCTGGTTTATATCTATAATTCCAGGAAAAAAGAAGAGGGAGAGGAAGAGAAAGAGAAAGGAGAGAAGAAAGAGAAATATGAGGAAGATAATAATCACCGATATTTACTGAGTCCATTTTAGGCGATAGCTGTCTAGTACTTCCAGAACTGTGCATGTACTCTAGGAGGGGCAAAAATTCTGATTGACCCATTGAACAGGCAGAAAGTGAGGCATGAGGTAGGTTGGGTAATTTGTGTCTGACTGTTCATATATAAAATGACAGAATGTGACTGAAATTGGAGTAGCCTGCTATCAGAGTCCTGTGTCCCCAATCAGTTCTGTTTGCCAGAAGAATAGACTGAGAATGAAAATCTCAGTCCTGGAGCCACTCTGTGGAGGTCAGTGATGAGGGGGGCACTCATCATAATCATTACTCTTAATTAGAGTTTAACAAGAAAAAGTTGAATAGAGAATAGAAAATTACTTTAAGAAAATGATTTTCTCCTTTCAACAATGCTTTGATTCTACACTGTGTTAAATCAAGGCAAGAATTTGGAATGTTAGAAAGTTTTTTTTTTATTTAATTGAGTATCTTTCATAGCTTTAAAAAAACTGATATTTTTTTCTTTCTTGGATACTAATCATAAAATGGGTAACCTAATATACTCCAATTCAGATATTAAAAGGATGATTTCAATAAATGGCTTTTGGTAATTGTACAAGATTAATTTGGATCACACAGATATTGGATATTGTGATCTTATCATCCCCTCACATTTTAGCCATACTAATGAGATTCATGTTTTTATAGTGTTTCTTATGTGGTTAATTTCCAGAAGGATTATTCTTAAACTAATGTTTCTCTTGTAAATACTTAAGAATAATTGAGTTTGCAATTTGGTACTTAACTTATACTGATAATTGCTCCTTGGGAAAAAGACATGTTTAATTGTAATCAAAGAAGATCCTCTTTCTCTTATGCAAATAGCTTCTCCCAAGAAATCCATGACCTATTTAAACATCTAAGACCTTCTCTGTTGAAATTCCTAGCAGAAATTTCTCATTGGTCATGAAATTAGTTACTCAAGTAATCAAATGATGCTAGAGATATTTCATCCAAAGAAATTTAAAAAATGTTTTACAGATTGCAAAAGTACAAAAGAAGACCTAATTTTATAATTGGCAGTTTGTTGAAAAGAAAAAAGAGTTCAAATGCTAAGTGTATTTGTGTTTCCTATTTATAAATGGGTTGTTTCCTGGGGGTGAGATGTGGGCACTTCTTCTGGACAAGCATTCTTCAGGTGACATCCATCGCCTGTCATTTCAGCTTTGTGTGCATACTCTGTGCTAGGCAGGATTCAAATGTCTCCTCAAGATTTCAATTCTTTCTTACAATCAAATACTAATGTACTGCTTTGAAAGAATTTTCTGTAAGGTAAATGAGTCCTGATTGTCAGGGTAAGATCAATTTAATCCCCTAAATCTGTATGAGGAGAACCAGAAAACAGAAGAATCAGCCAGAGAGAGAGGAGTACAGAGGAGATGGGGCAGAGGGAAGATCAGACGGAACCAGGAGGTTAGGAGATGCAGCTGGAGGAAAGACATCTGAGTCAGGCAGTGTAGGTGGCTTGGGAAACTCAAAATGACTTCTGGCTGGCAGCCATATGGAAAGAGGGATTGTCATTCCATGGCAGCATGGAGTTGAACTCAGCCAAGTACCCAGAAAGTGTGAACACAGATTCTCCCCCATGAACCTCTAAATAAAAGCCAGGTTATTCACCATGTTGATTTGGGCTTTTAAGTCCTAGAAGGAAGAAACAATCTGGACCCTCCCATACAGCTGACACATGGAAAGGTGGGAAGGAGAGCTACTGAATTTGTCTTGTTTTACACCACTAAATTTACTACAGCAGTAACAACAAAAACTCCGAAGATAGTGGACATGCTAGTCTCAGGTGTTTTGAAATTTCCCAGGAATCATTAAAAGAAAATCTTTTATAAAGTTTAAATCAAAAGGTTTTGTGTTTGTTAACTTTTTGTTGTGTGTGTGTGTGTGTGTGTGTGTGTTTGTTAACTTGACGATGAGTGAAAGACCTCAGAAAATTAGCTTAAAGGAAGAAAGATGTTTTTGTCTTTTGGCTTTCGAAGTTTCATTCTGTGCTTGGCTGCCTCCACACTGGGGCCTGAGGCAATGCAGAATACTGTGACAGTGGGAGCCTGTCTCCAAGGAANGTCTCCACTTCAAGGTGGGAAGGAAACAAAAATGAGGGAAAGGAGGAGAGCGAGTTCTTCAAGAGGCTACTGCCCCAGTCTTACTGGGTGCGTTTCCTCTACTTTGGCTCCTACCTCCTGCAGTTTCCAGCATCCCCCAGAAGCCCACTCAGCTACAAATCCATTAGTGGGTTTACTCATCCTTAGGAGAGATTTCCCACAATCCAGCCACCTCTGAAAATTGCTATACAAATCCAAACTATAACGGGGCTCTATGCCATGTATTCAAATATTTCTCTAAATGGTCTCTACGTTCCAATATTGCACCTGTTTTATATTTGCTTTGAAAAAAAATCTCAGGATTTATTTTTGATGTCAACTCTTCCCTTCCTCTACCAACCCTTACTATACTGCTGATAAGAAGTTTAGCATTCTAGGAGTGTTAGAGAGATGGCTCAGTGGTTAAGAACCCTGGATTCTCTTCCAGAGGACACAGACTTGCTTCTCAGCACCCATATGGAGCAGCTCATAGTCATATGTAACTCCAGTCCTAGGGTATCCAATGTCCTCTTCTGGCCTCTGTGGGAACNCGAAGGAATATGGTGCACATATATACACTCAGATATACTCACATTAACTACAACTAAAAAATATGAATCTCCAAGGACTGTAATATTGATGAATAATAAGTTCTATTTAATTAACTATTTTTGGAGGGACATGCTAGTGGGGGTGCTATTTACTGATCTCTCTGGAATATGACTTCCTCTCCTTTCTCCAATGCCCCCCCGCTTTTTTTTTCTGAAGTCAGCTACCAGAAGAAATGTGTTCTGGGTGAACATAGGCATTGAAGGAAAGGATGGAAACTTTAGTTTGTTTTGTTACTTTCTTTGTTTAAATTTTTTTGACTCTCATTCACACTACAAATGGCCTATTATAATCCTTCATTATGACACATTTTAGCTACAGAAAAAAGGCTTTGAAAATAATGTATCGACAGCCATGTAAACACCAAGTGACTTAAGAAAGAAGGCATCATAAAAATAATTGAGATTCTCTTTGTTCCCTGGATGCCAGGTCCTGCATTGCTCAAGGGACTGACCTGATTTGGACGGCAAGGGGGTGAAGAAATAACAGACATGCAGACACAGAAAAGCTGGGATCCAGTGGGTCAGGCTCTCTGATGTAGAAGCCTCAGGGACAAGAAACAGTGTGTTTATTATATACAGTTGAACAGGGAGGTGGAGTTACTGCATGAAGGTAAACAGTGAAGCAGGGTTATTATACACAGCTGCACAAAGAGACTGGTTTAGCTAATCTGGTAGGATCAGGCTCTGCAGGGAGCAATATTCAGGGTGTAAACATCTGTGGGGAGAGAGCTAGAATGGAAACTTCTGCACATACTGTCTACATTTACACTTGGACCAGGAGGGAAGACTTTGATTTTCTCTGAGCCTAGCTTGGAGAAGGCTTTGACACATCCATGGGACTGAAGAATTCAGGTCCTTACATGGCTGTGCCATGCCACACAANGTACAGTCACTCAGGGCTTCACTCGCTCCCCATACCTTGTCTTTCAGAATATGTAATATGTTCTTCAAAAATTTTAATTAAATTATAAAACTATAAGAACTTAACATATACATCCAAAATATATGTGTAATAGCCAAGGTATGAAAGAGTTCAACCACCAAAACAGTAAACAAATGATTCTTTTAGATCATTCCTCCATAAGCCAGGTTTCACCTAAGCAATGTATGTTTAATGTAGTCAAAATGTCTAATTTGAGAACCTAATGCACAGAGCTATGTGGTAATTTAAATAAATTATACGTATATATTTAATTTTAGTTTGCAAAAATGACTTAGGATCACGTCTTGATGTATCTGTAAATGACTTGTCATTTGAAAAAAAAATTGAACAACACCGCCATTTTCAACATCAGTTTGCAATCCTATATTTTTCTGTTATAATTTCCATAATCATTATGTAGGGAACAGTGTGATCTAATGAGGCCTAGGTTTGGTTTCTATTTTAGTTCTGCCCTTGGAAAATGGCAAAATTACTTCAGGACTTACCTATAAAGTAAGGACAATAGCAATGGCAATACCTGTTTTAGAGTTGTGTGTAAATTCAAATGTGCTTGGTATATACTTGATACAAATACCTTACAATATCTATACAGAAGAGAATATATGTATACACATATAAAAAGAAATATGTTATATATTATTAAAAATTTGAGGGAACCTAAAATATTTATTCATTTTTTATTGGTGTGCACTTGTGCATATGAGTGTCTGTGGGAGACAGATGAGGATGTTAGATTCCTTAGAGCTGGAGTTACAGGCAGTTGTGAGCTAACCCATTGTAGGTGTTGGGAACCAAACTCAGGCCCTGTGCAAGAGCAGCGAGAGCTCTTAAGCACTGAGCCACCCCCACAGCGAAGATGCTCATTTCTGGATGATTTCTATTTGTGAAGGAAACATTATCTATCATTTGATACTGTTATCACAGTGACACTCTGCTTTTCTAGTTGCTAGTATATTTCGTTATGTGGTTCTTCTTTCCATCAACTGTTCCGAATTTTCCAGCTACTTAGTGACAAACATTACTTTTTAGTGTGAAACTGGTAAGTCAAGAGTTCCAAAGAGGCTCTTGCTTCTCTCTTTACTTGAGAAAACATTTAAAATAACCCCAAAACCTGTTCTAATGTGTGTCTGTGGGATTTACCATCCTCCTGCCGATGTGATTTGACAGTAAGTAGAAGTCAGATGATGTTATCCATCAATCAAACAATATAATTATCTTCTATGGAGTTTTGATGGGCTTCTTTGGGGATGTATAAATTGGCTTATCCATAATAGTATATAAACCTTACTGAAAGTTAAGACATATATCCATGAAGACAAGCAACCACAGGAAAAGCCACACAAATGTAGCTGGCTGCTAGATTATAGGAAGAAGTACAATCAATACAACACTTAAGCTGTACTGGAGAAAGATAAATTTACAGATTTTTTTTTTATATAGAAAGGAGACCCTTTAAGTATAAAAGAATTGGAGAAACACGCAGGATGAGCCAGCATAGTGTTATTAAAGAAAAGCAAATGACTACATCTGGCTTCTCTGTTTGTTTGAGTTACAAGACTGTTAGAAAAGGGGAGGCAGCCAAGATACTTTGTTCCGGGTCAAATGCACAAAATTGGCAACTCTGGAATGTGTGGGAATTTGAGGTGTGTCTCATCCCTGACAGTGTGTACTATAACTCATCAGATGTAAGTGATTAATGCTTCAGCTCAAAACAGTGAAAATGTGTGCAAGACCTTGTTCTCTGTCCCGTTACCATCAACACGGTTCCTGAAAATTGTGACATGAGCAAGCTAGACGACAAGAGATAACATTTTCACTCCTTCAAAGATGATGAATAATCTTACATTTCAAAATATCTGAATAGGCAGAACATTTAACCCAGACGTTTTAGCAGGAATAAATTAAAAGGTGATCTTGTAATGATGAAATGAATCGGTGGCATCAATAATATAAATTAAGACAATCCCCAGACATCCTAGAAACTTGAAGGTGATGGAAATAGCTCTCAGCATGTTGTATGGCTATAACTTCAATAGGAACTAGTCATATAGTGTGATTGTTGAAAAATCTAGTGAGTCTGTGTGGTTTAAGATACCTCACTGTTTTTCAATCCTCTTTCCATTTTTATTCCTCTAAAGAGTTTTTTGAAAAACTCTTTCTCCCAACCTTTCCCCAATGAAAATTTAAGAGCATGGATATTTATTCAGTATATAATATATCTATTAATATTTTCATGCATGTCTGTGCTTTAAGGTATCAAAAAAGGAATATTTTTAACCCCAAACCATTATATAATAATTTGGGGGTGATCCCCCTCTCATTGAAAATTTATAGGATTTATTATTGAAAAGTATTCTAGAATGAGCAATATTTCAATTAATGTGTTCAGTTCTGAATGCCACAGAAGATGTATTTTAAAACTAGATGGTGTTCAGAAGAAAGCAATTATGGTAGCTTGACATGAGGAGTTGTTATAGGCAAGGGATGGTAGTCCCAGTGAACAATGAAGTTGAAAGGTCCTTACAATAATCATCAAATAAGTGAGAGGCTGTCACATGTCAAAAGAGATTTCATTATTGAGCAGATGGTTAATGAACTATTTTTTAGCTAGATATAAATTATTTAATTCTAACTATATGAAGACAGAAATTATTACTTCATTAGCAATAATCTTCTTTGTTACTTGATGGGCGTNCTTCCTTGATCCTGTGGTGAGGAACGTGGTAGACTAAAACTTGAATGGACATGTGCTGTAGCACNCTTAGCATTCCTGAAGCTTTGGGATACATGGCAATAGGAAACNACACGAATAGAAAGAAGACAGATTTAGAGAGTATGCTAGTTAGCTTCACTTGTCAACCAGACACAGCTTATAGTTGTTGGAGGAAGTCCTAGTTGAGAGATGACCCTATACAGATTGGTCTATGGCCATGTCTGTGAGAGATTGTCTTGACTGGTGATTGATGCAGGAAAGCCTAGCCCACTGTAGTTAGTACCATCAGTAGGCAGGCGATCCTGGACTGTATCAGAAAGCTCATTAAACATGATCCTGGTGCAAGCCCATGAGAGAGCCAGAAAATAGGGTTCTTGCATGGTTCCTGCCTCCAGACTGCTGCCTTGAGTTCCTGCCTTGAATTCCCTCCATGACATATTGCAACCTGGAAGTATAATGTAAATAAACCCTCTCTTTTCTGCATTGCTTTAATTGAGTGCTTTATTACCACACTCTGTAACAGAAAAGCAACTAAAACATAAATGGTACCAGGAAAAGTCAGGTGTTGCTGTGGTAGATCTAGGGACATGACCATGGGTGTTTTGTTTTGTTTGGTCTGTGTGTGTGTGTGTGTGTGTGTGTGTGTGTGTGTGTGTGTGTGTGTGTGTAAATGCTTAGAAGTTTGAGCTGGAAAAGCCATTGCATTGCATGCTCAGAGCTTACTAGGTTGCTCTATAGGAGCTTGTTTGAGAAAAAATGCAGCCTTGGAGGCCTGGCTTATAAAGTTTTAGAGTATTTTATTGCAGCAATAGAGAGCAAACTAAGACAGAAATTTTGGATGATATACAAAATGGGCGTTTTGGGGGCGGGAGAGATGGTTCAGTGGTTAATAGCACTGCCTGCTCTTCCAGAAGACCCAGGTTCAATTCCCAGCATCCACATGGCAGCTCATAACTGTCTGTAACTCCACTTCCAGGAGATCTGACACCCTCCCACAGACATAGATGCAGGCAAAACATTAATGCACAGAAAATTTTAAAAAATGGGCATAGCGGTTAAAGAAAAAACTTGGAAATTATGGCACTCATATTTGGCTTCTCTTAATTGCTCTAGCCAAAATTATGTTTGTACTCTGATTGTTACGAGCATTTGGGGGTCCGTTTCCTTACTTGTATCTCTCTTTCCTAGTTCAAGAAAACTCCAGTGTAATAATTTATGGCAAGAAGCTCCTGTTCCCATTGTCCAACCTTTCCCATCAACTCAGCAATTCACAGATGATTCATAAATCAGGAGCCACCTGACTTGGCCCTTGACTTGTCATCTATGAAAAAAACCATTATCCTTTAGAAAATTAAACCTCAGAGAATAGTTTGTGTATAGAAGGGAGAGAAAGACACTTCATGAATCCAGAGAGGTATATTATGATTAAAAAGTAGAAGGAAATTCTGTATAAAGACATTGCTTAGGAATTGTTTTGTATAAAGGCATTGTTCAGGAAGCTCTGTCATCACCATCCCTTCATAAGTAGGGCATCATTGATAATTCTAGAGCATCCAGCCTTTAAATTGTCCTGGACTGTGATGACATAAAAATAATTGAATCAAGGAAATTAGACTATTGATAAGAATTTGTCAGACTCCTGTTCGGTTATAGACTCTAACATATTTACTTGGCTAAAATCCAAATCTATGCACAAAGTATCTGAAACATATATACTAAATATAATATATATATATATATATACACACACAAAATGTATATGTTTGTGCATGTGTTTGAAGATATTCTGTTGCCAGCGTGATGTAGGTTAAAGCTATTTAACCTCTCTCGTCCTCAATTTCCTTTTCTTGTATATCAAAATGAAATCACCTGCCCAGCCAACAGTTTTGGCATGATTCTTCTTCCTCATGGTTAGTTGAGAGCAGTGTCACAATCCTTGAAAAATAGATTTGACTTGACATAACCAAGTTTATAGGAGGGTTTGGGAATCAGTTTTTCCCCAGTCTCTTTGAATGACTAAGATATGTGGTCATAGTGTAGGGTGGCACAACTTGATCGTATTGTTAGAAGAATAAAATTAAACAACAATGCCGATGAGCCCTGTAAATTCAAACAGGCGTTTTCCAAGGGGCACCTGGATTTTTCCATGGGGTTGTTCTTCTCGGCCATAGCATCATCTGCAGTGATGGTCCTGTATTGCTCCCTGCCAGGAGAGTGGGAGAGAAAGACAGATACAGATGAGTGTTCTCAGTGCAGAGTCATGCTCCAGATGTCAGACCTGTCGTAGTCATGGCATCAAAGATGACCAGCAAACGTCTCTGGTTTCCCAAAGGGCCCAGCAACACTCCCAGCTCGCAGCCTTGCTGTATCCTGCTACCCGAGTGCATCAGAGCCCAAGAGATAACCCTTTCCTCATAATGAGGGTGGCAATGAATATTTTCCAAGCATTTCCTAAGATGATTCCTTTTATGTTTGGTAAAGTTAGGGTCTTCGAGATGTACTCAATCTATGTGGCTTGGTAAATGCCATAAACCTGATTGACACTTTTTAAGAAACCTATTTGAGATATGACAGGCCAGGAGTATCAGGGGATTTCATTATATTATTCAGGGCCATTGCTATAAATATTCAAAGAAATGTGTCCAGGGGAGATTAAACTTCTGATAAGTATTCAATAGGACAGAGAATAAAAATTAACCTTTTGTATAAAAGATTAACCTTTTATATATGATAAAATTTTAATATGAAGTATAAATTTAGTAGCAAAGACATTTACATTTGGCAGAAGTATAGGCTGAATTTGTGTGTTCAAATGACTATATGGACTCTAATCTTATATTAAGGAGAACAAAGATTAAACAGTGAAGAATCTTAGTACTTAAGGTGACATAGAAGAAATAAAATGTAGCTAACAAGAATCTTCATCCAACTAGAAAAGACTATTATCTAGTAGCAATTAAAAGAAAAAAATATAGTTCACATATAATTATTCTTAACTTTCTTTTACAGTTCTGTATTATAGCATTTTGAATTTTAAGAAGACACATTCTTGTTTATTTTTCACTATTTGGGCATTAACTAATCCTAAGATTTTAAATTCAGTATAGAGAATTGAAACCTAAGATTTTGACATTTTTTTCTTATAATTGCAGTAATTGATTCCCTCTTTCAGCACCAGCAGTACAAAACAATAGGTGAAAACTCTCCATTTTCTTAGAATACATTTCCCAGGAGAAAGAGCAAGAAAAACAACATACTAGGGAGATAAATACAACTAATTTTATTTATTTGTAGTGCATTATGTAGCAGCAAATGACTTAAAATGAGTTTTATTGGAGAAGTGCTCATTACGGAGTGGACAGAAGAGAGCCATGGATGTATCTGGAGAAGACTGGAACAAGGGAGTGTTAAACAGTGGGGACAGTAAGTTCTGGTGTGGAAGACGGACATAAGGGGAGCTGCATGTTTGAGGGTTGATGGGTTTGATGGATGAGAGGAGACTGGGCCCCCGTAAGGACACGGTCAACTACTCAGAAAGCAAGGAAAAGTCTTTACAGGGTATTCGGATGGGAAACAGCATCACCTTGCCTTTTAATGGAAACGCTCTTGCTACTGTGCTAAGTACCAGCTGAAAGGAATAAGTGTGGATGCATTGAAACTCAACAGGAAACTACTGTGGGCAGGGACAGGCAGAAATGGTAGTAATGGAAGAGGTAAGAAGTTATGAACTAGAAATACTTTCTGATAGATCATGTGATATAGTAAGGAGAGAGAAAGAGGGAGTGCAGGGAGGGAAAGAGAGAGAGCGAAGGAGGAAGAGGAGGAGGAGAAAATAGAATTGGAAGGATGAAGTAGCCATTTTTGTGGTTTGGAGAATTACCCTTGGCCTTCATAGAGTTTGGGTCTGAATCTGCTAAGTATGAGGTATCTATTCAAATGGAAATATTTACAAATAAGATCTCTCTCATATGTGTGATATAGTGTAATATATATATATATATATATATATATATATATATATATATGTTTAAGTTCTTCTCTGGGGATATATGTCAACCAAGGGTGAAAGTGATCTGAAGATGTGAGACTTAGGGCTTTCCATTACTTACGAGCTGGGAGTGGCTGAAATCCACAAAGGAGATGACAATGTAGCTGATTACATAGAAGGCAAAAACAAGAAACCAACCTAGACTGTTTCGAGGAGTGAGAAGTAATCAGCTGTCAAATATTGTTGATGGGCAAGTGTTTGGGTTGAAATATGCCCCTGATACCTTACAAAAGACACTTTGAAGTCTTGGCTCCAAGTACTTCAGAATGGGGGGTTTCTTAAGAAAGAGGCCAGTTGCAGATATAATTAGTTGAGCAGAATTAATGCTAAAGTAAGGTGGGTCCCTAATCCAACATGACTGACATTTCTATAAGATAAACAGATGACGGCAGCGCCACACAAGCAGACTGGCATGGCATAAGGNAAGCAGAGCTTTGAGTTTTCACTTCCAAGTTAAGGTATGCTATGCCAGAGGCTGATGGAAGGGTGCTGAAGCTAGAAAAGGCAGACTTGAGACAATTGGTCATATATTGGTTCTCCCAGTTTGTGGTTCTGTCTTAGCAACCCTAAGAAAGGGATCCAGTAGCCTCCTGTAGATACGGAGTGATAGATATTGATGACAAAGTGCTATATTTTTTTAAGCTATGTGAGTTTTTCACAAATTAATTCCTGGGTTGATGTAAATCTTCTAAATGTTGATTCAACTGCTTAACATTTCACTAAGAAATACTAAGACNTGCCGAGGCAGTTAAATCTTTTCTTTCCTGTTTGCATATCTGAGAACATTTACCTTTTTGGCAAACTCTCAGTGATTTTATGTTAATCTCTTTGGTGAGAGAGATTTTGGTTGCATCAATACATACCCTTCAGGTAATAAAAGTTTACTCCTCCCCCAGCAATGGTCATCAGCGTGAACATGGATTCATTTTGGTGCACTTATCAAAAGCCCAGGCATCATGGGATATCACTATCCATGCAGATTCAGTTCTCTATGGTGAAATTATCTTTAACTGATGATATAAATGTTTTAAGAGGATTAAAAAGTAAATTGCATTAAACTCTTAAATTAGTAGAATTGAAAATAATATGTTCTAATAAGACTGCCCCAATTGTTGAATATCAGAAATAATATACATACGTTTCATTCTGTACCCATTCAGTTGGTACATAAATAATAATTTATTGTCTTGAGTGTAAGTGAAGCACCATGAGAATATTTATCAAATTCTTACAAAAATAACCTAGGATTTAATGAATCCACTAAAAATATTGGTTGTACCAGACCTTGGTAAAATGAATAAAGGATACAGAAATTCCTGACTTTAACATACTTGTATCTTTTTTTTACTCATTTAGTGTGTGTGTGTGTATGTGTGTGTGTGTGTGTGTGTGTGTGCAAGCGTGCATGCATGCACATATGTAGAAGTAGGACATCTTGCAGGAACTGTTTTGTTGTTGTTGTTTCATTTATTTTTCTTTTCTTACCTTTGAATGGGTCCTCAGTGTTGAACTCGGGTTGATAGTGTTGGTGGCAAGCGTCNTTACACCCTGAGTTATCTCTCTGCTAATAAATGAGTCCACTAGACTGATAAATGCTTTACAGAAAGAAAAGAACAGGTTGCAATTAGGCATTGGTTTTGAAGGCACAAGAAGACTACTAATGTCTGATTAAGAAGCTGAAGGGGTTCCAAACAGCTTATTTGTAGTTAATTGAGGTAAGCATTTTCTGGTAAGAAAGAACAGTAAGTATGTATGCCTTGCATGTGGAAGACGTAGCCAGGACTATTGACATAGGAGAAACAAAGAGGAGCTAAAGGAATNCTTGGGTCAAATAGAACAAGAAGCACCATTTGGAGCTTTGCAGACCATTGTTAGGATGAATTTTTACTCTGTTTGAAAGGGACAGACNTTGACAANTTGGAGTCAATGAGTGACTTACTTTGTGGTTATTTTGGGAATTGATACGTTTGTCANTGAGGAGTAAATTTCTATGGCACAGATGGCTCCAGGAGAAGGCCAGACTTAAGGTGTGATCAGAATTTCACTGATCAGGTGAGAAGCTTGGTATTTCAGATTGGAGCATGAGTACAGACAT
>LZPO01055606.1:53384-65830 GCA_001675575.1 Neotoma lepida | reverse complement strand
TTTCTCTTTCCTAAAGAGATCTATCTGTCTATTCTAGTCCCTTACCCTATGCCTTAGCTCAGTAGTTCCACAGAATTTTCTTCTATGCTATTTTTGAAAATATTCTGTCCCTCTGACCTGTGTTGCTTCTTCTTCCCATATTCCTATTATTCTTTAACTTTGTCTTTTCCACATTTCCTTCATGTTTTGTTCCAGAATTTTTTACATTCAACATTTTCTTTGACCAAGGTATNCATTTCTTCTATCTTGTCTTCAATGATTGATATTATTTCTTCAATATCTTGTATTCTGTTGGTGAGGCTAGCCTCCAAAGCTGCTGTTCAAGTTCCTAAATTTTTCATTCTAGATTTCCCTCAGTTTGGGTTTTCTTTATTGATTCTATTTCAACTTTCAGGTCTTGAACTCTTTTCATCATTTCCTTCCACTGTTTGTTTGTGTTTTAATATTTTCTTTAAGGTATTGATTTATTTCATACTTAAGGACCTCTATAATATTCATAAAGACTATTTTAAGGTCTTTGTATTGTGCATCAACTGTGTTGCAATACATAGGGCNTACTGTGTTAAATTTACTGGGCTCTAGTGGAGACATATTGTCCTGGCTGTCATTGTGTATACATACTGCCATTTAGATGTTTGGTTTGGGAAGATTTTAATTCTAGGTGATAATATCTGGTCTTATGTGGTATGATATATTGTTTGTTTTCTGACAAATAAAGCTTGCCTGGAGATCAGATGGNGGAGCTAGTCACTAGTTAACCATAAAGGCCAGACAATGGTGGCGCACACNTTCAATCCCGGCACTTGGGAGGAGGAAGTAGGAAGGTCAGGAGTTCAAGGTCACCTTGGGCTACATGAGATTGAACCAATCTAAAAGAGGAACTGAGTGGTAGTGCATACCTTTAATCCCAGCACTTGGGAGGCAGAGGCAGATGAATCTCTTTGAGTTCAAGGCCAACCTTACAACAAAGTAAGTTCTAGGACAGCTAGGACTGTTACAGAGAGAAACNCTGTCTCAAAAAATAAAAACAAAACAAAACAAAACAAAAGGCAAACAAATAAAAACCCTCTAAACAGGTTACAGTGTGTTTAAAAGTATATGAAATATACATAGACTTGAAAGAAAGAAAGGGTAGAGAAAGTCCTTAAAAAAGAAATAAAGTAATAAAAAATATAATATGCNACATAAAGATGNAAAATACACAGAGTCATCAGCCAGATGCAGAGGAAGGAAGATGAGAATGCAGTACTGAGAAAAGGTACCAAGCAACATGGCTAAACGTAGATAAGAATTATGGGTTAATTCAAGTATAAGAGCTAGTTAGTAATAATCCTGAGCTACCAGCCAAACATTTATAAGTAATATTAAATCTTTGAGNGGTTATTCGGGAACTGGCCAGTGTGTTTACAGTCTTGTCCTTGTTGGGTAGGTGATTCTCCCTTGATTTCTTTTGTGTTCTCTGGTTCTTAGCAGAGTGTAGTGGCTGTTTTTTGCCTGGTAGGAAATTCTTCTGGGATCCTGATAGATGTGACCACTGAGGATTCCAGGTAAAATGTGTTCTTAGGTATTGTAATCTGACAATAAGAAATGGGAGTGGGCTAGAAAGGGGTTGCTGAGGAGGTCCACAGGTGGGAGGTAAGTACGGTGTTCCTTCAGAATCCGCATAGTTTCCTGGGAATGAGGGCAGAGTGTAAGGAGAGGCCACATGAGGTAGTCTGCTATAGAAGTGTTGGTGAGACTAGAAAACTGGACATGTAGAGGAGGAAGGAGAGGGAAGATCTGAAGCTCACCTCACTGCTTTGCTGGCCTACTTGCTGTCCGACTTGGCCAGTGGGCTCACAGAGAATGCCTGCTGGAGTAAGGCTTGGGAAAGAAGGATAAGTGTGGAGGAAGTTTTGAGGATAAGATCTGTGTGAGCCATTGAAGATAGGCCCTGTGGTGATTTGAATAGGAATGGCCCCCATAGGCTCATATATTTGAATGCTTGGTCATTAGGGAGTAATGTTACTTGACAGGGATTAGGACGTATGGCCTTGTTAGAGTAGGTGTCCCTTTGTTGGAGGAAGTATGTTACCAGGGGTGGGCTTTGAAGTTTCAGAAGCTCAAGCCAGGCCTAGTGTCTCTCTCTTTCTACTGCCTGCAGATCCAGATGTAGGACTCTCAGCTCTTTCTCCAGCACCATGTCTACCTGCATGCCGCCATGTTTCCCACCATGATGATAANAGATTAAACCTCTGAATCTGTAAGCCAGCCTCAATTAAATGTTTTCTTTTACAAGATTTTCCATGGTCATGNTGTCTCCTCATGCAGTAAAACCCTAAGTAAGACAGAGAGTAAGCAATACAACCTGAAAGGCCCCCTCAGATGGAAGGAAGTTGAGCTTCAAAGAAGATTCTCAGAGGAAAGAAGCTGGAAAGAAGACTCTGAGACCAGGATAGCTACCTGGAGGAAGCAAAAACCAGTCAAGCTGCCTAGAAGAGACTCAGATCAACTGAGGCATCTGGAAAGGACACTCTCCAATCTGTTGAGCTACCTGTAGTCTGTGCAATGTGTTTCAGATTCCCAGCATTGTGTCACCCATACTTGGGTGGGCTGTGGTGATACAGCTCTCTTTGAGTCATTTCTGCTCCTATAAGTAACCCTTCATCCATATTCGTGCAAATAACTCCCAAATAACTTATTATTTCAAAAAGTTGGACTTCGGTGGTATCTTTACTTTGGTCTGTTGTAGGCTCCCTCGCTGGGGTGAGTAGACAACTGTGTGTNTTTTTCTCCACAGGAAAAGTTTTGCCACATGNCACTAGACAATGCCTGCTGGTATTGGAGGAGNGGTAATGGAGTGAGTTGGGGGAAGAAATGTTGGAGGAGAAGGTCTACTTAATCCATTGGAGATGGGGGTCAGAGAGTTTGGGGGTCAGAATCCCACAATAGGTATTCTACAGAGCTAGGGATGAGCCTGGAGGATTGGATGTGAAGGAACAAAGGGAGAGATGAAGACCTGCAGTTAGCCTACCTACTTCCCTGGCCAGAGTGGCCTGTGAGTTCCCAGGGAATGCCTTCTGGAGATGGAGGCTGGAATAAAGGGATGAGTGTACTTTCTCAAATATTTTCAAACTGTTGCACTTGCANGTGTGGAACAACTGGATATACAAGATAAATACACAAGTGCTTTTTATTTGCAGCACCCATTGTTAAAACTTTGCTCACAGTATCATTATGAATCTTTACATAAAGTCTATGAATTAAAAAAAAAAGACAAGAGTTGTTCAGTGTTTGTGACTGTTCTTTTCTTGAAAGGAAGTAAGTGAGCCAGGTGTCATGGGTACTGGCCATAAACAAGAGACTCTTGACTGAGAGATAAAAGACAGTGTATTAGTCACAGTATCAGCAACTGCCACAGTGACATCATTTGTAACACTTTCTTGAACCCTGGTTCCCATGGAGCAATGTATCAGGGACCAGTTGATATATGCACATTCAGTGGGTTGTGTTACAGAACACCCCAAGTACAGAAGAAAATAAGCTTTTGTAAGGAAGCTACTAGCCAACCTGTGAAACCACCCCTGAGAGAAACATTGTTATTCTGGTGGTGGGGGCACAAATCTTTCCTGTGCCCTAGAGAGAGGCATCATCTTTCTTCTTCCCAGGCTGTTGCCACACAAACATTTCTGAAGAGATAATCCAAGAGAACCTCCAGTGGCTTTCTCAAATGATGAACAGAAATAGAAGAGACCCACGGAGAATTATCTCCCAGGATGAGATAATGTGAAGNTCTTTTTTATGGATGAGGATACCATGTTTCAGGGAAATGAAGAACCATGCCTCCTATAAAAGAAAGCTAGTAAATATCAAAGGGACACTATGACCTCATGTCCTTGACTCCAGGTCTCTCACTTGGCCATGTAAGTAAGGCCTTCCACCCTGACTTCTACTGCTAATGAGGTCACTAGTCACTGGTCCTACTGCCNTCTAAATTATACCACACATACTTAGGAGTTAGAAATTACTTCTCCTCCAACTGCAAGACCAATCTTCAAAAATTACTGCCTTTAAATGTTTTGAACTTTCTTCTAAATGTCAATGTTTTATCTTAAACAAATGGGTAAGATCATNTCGTGTAGCCAACATAAACAGATACCTAAATAAACCTTCTCATGTTCATGTAACAATAAATAATTCTGCCTTTGCTGATAAAATCACACTGATTTCCTTTCAATTTTTCACAAAAAATAGAGGCATTTGATTTTATTCCAATTAGAACTGAAGTTTACAAGTGTTAATCCAGCAATGTCAGAAGACCCCAGGTTCACACTGGGGAGGACTTTTGACACATGTATTTGTACTAATTTTTCATGTAAAATATAGCAGAGTGTTTTTGGAGAGAAAACTGGGCCTGGACTCTTTCAGCAGCATAATTGACTGTTTTTATGTGTGTCATGGCATTTCTTAAAACTTTGGCTGGAATTGTGGCATTTCACATCATAGAAAAGGAAATAAAGCTGTGTTGTAGTTTGCTTACATCAGTACCTTAAAAAAAATCCAATTTCAAAGGAGCAGAAGTTTTTCCTTGTGGAAAGCAGGGGTCTGGGTAGCATTTTCATTTCCTGTCTTTTTGACTTCTAGCACTCCCCTTCAAAAAGTTCTGAGTACAGAAAGCAGAACTTGCCTCCAGCACAACACCAGAGCCCACTTTTATTATTGTTGTTGTTTCAGGGCTCCTGGATCTCATGCTGAACCTTAAAATCCTATTCTCAGCTCAGCTGCCTGCAAACTGTGAGCAGAGCAGTGAAAAGTGGAAGAAATAACAGGCTTCACCATGCAATCAGTAGTTCCCCCACTGAAACCATATGTCATGCATAGAATCTAGGAGACTTGAAAAGTCTTAAAAAACTGCAAAGCTGCTAGTGCTTACAATGCGAGATAGTGATAGGCAAGTGCCTATTAGAAGAGATAGAAATACAGGAATCATTGAGGACAGAAACAACACNGCTTTGTTAAGGAAAATATTTGAAACAGTTGTCCTTGATTGACTTAATAACTTAGTAACTAAGCTTTTTATCTAAGAAATATCTTTTAACCCTAGAAATCAAATTATATATACATAGTACTCTACCAGCAGCAGGCATCTCCCACAACACTGTGACTCAGTCATAAAATGAATAATTATCAGCANCATCATCATGAAAACCTTCCTCTCTCAGCTGCTACTTTTAAAAGCAACACATATTGGAGTTAAGCATTGAAATCAAGAAGAATGACCAAATCTTCACTTCATTTTTTCTTGTGAGGAAATACTATTTGTTACTTTGAGCCATACTGTCTCTACAGAATGGCAAGAGTGATACTTACCTGTAGTTTTATTATCCCCATTACAGGAAAGGCTTGTGCAGTATCATATCAGGTGACATGCAAGAGTTCCCCAAATACTGCATCATAATTCCAGGAATCATACTGTATATTTATGCTACACTAGAAGACTTCCTCAAAGGTTGAAAAAAATACATTTAAGTTAGTGATAAACTGGCTGNAGTTAATAGAGCTATTCAGTTATACACAGCCCTAGAATGTAATTATTTCACTTTTTAGTGAATCTTAAAATTGTTTGGAGTATGAATTATTATTAAATTTGTATATGTGTACATGTTTGCATGTGAGGGTGCTTATGCACACACACACACACACACACACCCACACACACACACACACACACACACACACGGCATGTCTAAGTCAGAAGTCAACATCTGGTCTTTTTTGTAATTGCTGATCTTCTTATTTTGTTGTTCTTAAATTTGTTATTTGTCTTTTTGTTATTGTTTTATTTTCAGAAGCAGAGTTCTTTTAATGAGAACAAGGGCCACAGTCTCACTTTATTGGCTTGGCCAGCCTGGCCTCTAACTCACAGAAATCTACCAGCCTGTGCATATAGATTTTTGGATAAATGTCATGTACCACCATCCATGGCTTATCTTCTCCATTGAGACAATATTTATCATTAAACTTAGAATTCACCAATTCAGCTCCACTCTCTTGCCAGCAAGCCCCTAAGATTCTCCTGTTTCCACCTCCTCTGTGCTGAGATTACTGGTGCATGCTATGGTGTTATGAGCGTGAGTGGTGTCCAGAGATCAAACTCAGTTTCTCATGCTTGTGCTGCAAGCACATTACCTACACGGCCATCTATTCAGCCCTGAGTATGACATAATTTTGTGATTTTAAAAAGTTTAAGATAAGGGTCACGGTGTTCTGATATGAGAAAGTATTATTTATTTGTCATCTATAATAATATCAAAAAATCAAAATTGATTTTACATTTTAGATACTATTGAAAATAAAATAAAAATTTGGAATTTTAGCTGGAATACTATGTTTGGGTTCTAAGTGTGGTATTTTATCAGCATTAATGTACATTGATAGCTGTATAAAGTTCACTCATTGCTGCAATCCATACAAATTTATATAAAGCAAACAAGAATGCATAATACCCACCTACACATATATTTAAATATTGAGAAACTGAATCTGTACCTCAGACAATTTAAACCTGTAATTGAAATGCTTTATAAAGAGTTATTTTGGAAAATCCATTATTGGGATTGTAGAATTCATTTTTTTTCTTTGTGAGAAGGCCATAAATTGTGGTGAAACTCTCAGATCAGTTTTGAAAATGTTTATATACATGTATATATATATATTTCTTATAAAACTGTAACTGATCCATTTTGAATATGTGCATGTATATTTACATCTACACACACACACACACACACACACACACACTCTAACCAATTTTATGCTTCTTGGTTCTCTGATTTAGACAAAAATTTCCCCCTTTCCCCACAGCTAATACTAATTATTTAGGGAAGGGCTAAAAAACACTATATCATATTAATTTACATAATATTATGAGTGATATACCAAGTTTATATTGTATATTATATATTCCATATTATGTTAACATGGTAACTTCTCCGTCCTTGCGTTGATAAGGGAAGCTAACAAAAGGAAGTTGTCTCCAGGAGGTTTGGTTTCAGTGACCTCTGGCATTATTTCTGCTAATCATTCATAAGATTTCCAGCATAGATTCACTAAAAATATTCACAGAAAGCCACATCCAAGAACTTTCTACCTGTATNTACCTGGAGAATATGAGTAATGGCCTACACAATATAGTATTTGAAGACATACTTTGGTCTGGTATTTTCTTAGATTCTTATGAATAAGAAGAGAAAATGCTGTTTGCATGAGAACCCCAGGATAGTCATTTACTTAATTGTGAATATCCTAGTTTAATAGGCTTAATTAGTGGCTTGCTTTCTGCTTGAAATTTAGGTAAGAATACTAAGCTGTTTCCTGTTACCTTTAGAGTTACATCAATAGCTTAGTTGAAACACAGTATCCAATTGTAGATAAAACAATTTAAAAAATAACAGACAAAGTTATTTTCCAATATATCTTGGAAATAAGTCAAAAGAAGCAATTGTAATCAGAATAAGGTCAAATATCTTGATGCAGTTTTCACAAGTACATATGTAAATAGTAATTAGGAAATAACCAAACTTGGTGGCACTACAGTAGAAGATGAATCATTTTGTTGTGGTTGTTATTATTAAATATATTTGTAATAATTTTATTCAGGCTGAGCAACATTTGGCCCGGCTGTCAGTGCAGGATTATAGGTCTGTGTCCACAATGCTGTTGTATGTTCCACTGCTATACTACAGAACAGTCTATATGTATTTGTAATTGTAAACACAATACTTTCAGGCCACAGTAATTTTTCAATAAGTATGTGAATAGCTGAGTAAAATTTATGGCATGACTGATAAAATGGTAAACACATTCTTAGTCCCCTTTAACAGACCACTCAACTGTGAGTAAACTGTTTAGAGTTCACCAAGTATTTATTTAATTTATAATACAAAGGTTGGGAAGATAAGAGAATAAAAAATATACTTTATGAAAAGGAGAAATTAAGCAAAAAGATGTTGCAAACAAAAACTGTTTTCAGATATTACATGGATTCTCTTATAGAATAAATAAATTTAGGCTGTCTACAGACTTATGTACAGGGAGTGCATGAGTGATCTGCTGTGGTTTCTCATAGGAACTTTGCATGAAAATAATGGTCTACAGTAAAATGTGCTGCTTCGGAGGTGGTTATGTCTTATTTTTTAGATCCATGTAAGCAGATGACATCTGTCAGGATGCAACATTGGGAATTTCTGTTTGTATCTTTCAGCTCTGAGTGACCTGTTGTGTTTGTCTCCATTTGCTCTCAGAAGAGGTAGGTCTTCTCAAGGTAATACTTTTTNAATCTCATTTGCTTTCATTGAAAAGAAGGGAGAGCCCCAGGAACAACTCCTTGACACTATTTCAAACACATTACTTAAATATAGACTTAATTACTTCCTCTCTCTTCCTCCCTAATATAGGTTTAGTGGCTTCCTCCTTCCTCTCCTGCTTCTTCCCACACCTCTCTCTTTTGCTTTCCCTCTAGTTAGTAGAAATTGCTTTGAAAGGATTAGTAGTACTCACATCTTCTCTATGCATCTTCTATTCTTTTGTTTCTACCTCCTCTTCTTGTTTAAGAGCAATTGGAATGGAAAACAACCCCTAAAAGAGTCTTTCCAGTACAGAGTTTTAAATATTACTTTCATTAGGTCATGATCAACGCTGTTCTTACCAACATGTATTTCTTATGAGACCAACATTATAATAAAAATATTCAACCTGTCAGATCCTTTGGTTTAGAAGTTCTGCTATTCCTCAAACAAATAAGTTAATTTTCAGACAGTTATACATGCCTGTGAAATCCCTGGCCATTGCAGAAAATACTGAAAATGAAAATCTTTAAAAATGCTGGATTATAAAATCCAATGTGCTTCCTTATAATATATTGAAAATTGACCTGATCCAGTGATCACAGGGATGAAAACCCTACCTGCCACCATGGAGCCCTTATCCAGTGATTGATGGAGACAGATGAGGACACTTAACCGATCTCAGGAGCCCTATCAATGGAAGATAGGGGGCCCTCTATGAGCAAGGGACTAAGAGATCATGATGGGAGGGTGTGCAGAGATGGCCAACCAAACTAGCGGAGATGCATGAGCTATGGACCCATGGCTGAGAAGCCCCGATGGGCCCTCATCCAGAGACAGATGGAAACAGATGCGAGATTCATGGCTGAGCACCATGCAGAGCTCCAGGGGTCCAACTGATGGGAGAGAGGAGAGGTTCAATGAACAAGAGACATTGAGAGCATGAAGCCAGCCAAACTGGTGGAAATACATGAACTGTGGACCAATAACAGAGGAGCACCCCATGGTGCTGAACTGACCCCCCTGGAGACTTGAGACAGTTTTTTGGCTTGAAGCGTCTGAAGGCCCCCAGGCAGTAGAATCAGGATCTGTCCCTGGCACAGGGGCTGACATTTTGGAGCCCAGTGCCTGAGGTGGGACACCTGGCACAGTCTTGTTGCAGGGAGGAGGGGCTTGCCCTGCCTTGGATGAGAGTGGCAGAATCTGGGGACTCACCAAGGGACACTTTGTTTTGGAAGAGGTGGGAATGGGGGGGGTGGGTTGAGGGAGGGAGCTGGTGGGGCGGGAAGAGGGAGGAGAGGGGAAACTGATGGGGTGGGAGGAGGGAGGAGAGGGGGATCTGAGGTTGGTATGTAAAAGGAGTGGAAGATCTTTTTAATGTTAAAATAAATAAATTAATTAATTNAAAAAAAAAGAAAAGTTATTAACGAAATGGGGAGAACATGAAGACTGGGTGAATGTTCTGCTAATGTTCTTGATGGAGGCATAGTGCTGCAGAATAACTATTTTGATTTCTTTTAAAACCATAAATGGTTTGTGTTTTTATGTTAAATAGTATGTCAGCCAATATTTCCCAGTCTTACCAAGCATCTGGAATGTAGCTAGCCAGAGTAGAGGTGAGTTGTCAGTGTAAAATAAACAGTTTTAAGGTACAGCTTTTTAAAAAAAGAATTATAAAATCTCCCCTTAAAACTTGAAAATATTGACTATATGCAAAACATAAAATATTTGGGATTTATTGGATTAATAAAATATAGTATTAATTTTTCAAATATTTCTTTTAGCATTCTTTAATGTAGCTACTAAATGCTTTAAAAGTACATAGAATTTGCATCTCCTTGTATTTCTATTAGATAATTTTTTTGTATAATAAATCAANGTAAACTTTTCACAGAATCTTAGTTTGGAATCTAGATAGAAACTTAGTTTGATTATGAATACAAATAATGAGTATTAAGAGATGTCATCATAACAATAGCTGAAGCTTTCTTTTAAGCACATATTAAGTATGTGGATANAATATTTGGATGTGTATAGTCATGGCCTCTGACTCTCAATAATATCAATCTATTTGTTCATATCTTAGTACATATTTACACTTTTACATTTTAAAACATTTCTCACACAAAGAAATGGGTTTTATTATAGCAAAGTCATACATATAGGTAGGTCAGTTTATTTTGTTATTATCCATATCCTTCCCCCACTGGCCTCCCTCAGCATTTCCCTCTATAACTCTCCTCTCAGGGTCAGGGGATGGTGAGAAATGAGGAAAAATTCTAAAGGGAGGCAGGAGAAGGAGGAAAAGGTATCTTGTAGAATGCAAGCAGAAGGGTCACTCTTTCAGGGNAACAGGTACTTCATTTTTTCATGCCAAAAATAAAACTGGACTCTATTATAATCTGATAATAAATGCAGTGGTAACATTCTTGTGCCACAGATATGGTGTAAATAAACTATCCCCCCCAATAGGTATAACTTCAATTTCAGCATAATAGAGAACCATAAAAATAATGTGTTTCAGTTCCAATTAAAAAGAACTTGCTGTATTCATTATCAACTCCCTCCCTAAATTTTCATTCACCTGGAAAAATGTAAGTAACTGTCAGCACAAGGTCTTCTTGGCAGCCTCTTCAATCAGGTACTGAAAAAGAAGACATTCATCAGAATTGCCAAGCGTATGTATCTAAGGTATGCAGAAAACATTTTCCCAAGCAGCCTAAACTTTTCACAGTATTGGTTATATTTCTATGCTCTCTTATCTTTGGTCTTTACTTTCCTATTCACTCCCAAAGTGTTCTTTCAGAGCTTGAGTACGATTTGTAAATATTTCATGATATTTGATTCCATCTGAAGTACTTAGGAACAAAAGTTTGAATGAGATCCTGAGGGCCTAAATTTTTTTAAATAGCTACAATAAAACAATAATAGAGCCATTCTGCCACCTTAGAAGGAAGCCCCAAGGAAAGGAAGACTGGGAAGATCATTTTCCTGCTTATATACCGGGCCCAAAAGAACTGGTAACTTCATAAATTATTCCATGGCTGTTGTTGAGGTAATTCTTCAGAGTTAGACATNCTAGTGAGTCTACGGTTAAACAAAGACAGTTGAATGTTGAGACCTGAATATTTTAGGCCTTTTAGAAACCCATGCCAATCATGCAACCGATTTTATTTTAATAATTCCATTAGACAATGCATCAAAACTGTAACTAATGATATTTCTACATAAAAGATTGACTCTCCACTTTATTTTTATATATGGTATAATATCCTTAAACATTAATTATAACCAAAATGGTATCACCAGAATCTCTGAAAATGATTTGGTCAGTTTTTTTACATTATTATCATTTAAGGGAGTAATTGTTTCTTGATTCAGTTTGGTCTGGGCCTATGTGCACAGATAGATCTTTTTCTTCCATATATAAAACAGTCTGGGTATGGTGACTCATACTTATGATCCCAGTAGTCAGGGTGCTGAGTCACAGGGATTACCACAAGTTCAGTGGTAGCCTAGGTTACACCATGAGGTACAGGACAAACTTGGACAGAGTGTTTCAGAAGATAAAAACAAGGACTGGAGTGATGATTCAGTGGTTCAGAGTACTTTATGCTCTTGAAGACAACACAAGTTCAGTTCCCATCATCCATATGATGGTTCATAATCATCCATAACTCCAGTTCCAGGGGATCCTATGCCCTCTTCTGAGCTTTTCAGGTACTAGGCATGCATGTGGTACATACATATACATACAGGCTGGAAAGCACTCACAAATAAAATAAATAAATTGTAAAAAAATATTTAAAAAATGATAAAAAGAAAAACTATATTGCTCCAGCATCCTGTTGCTACTTGCCATTGACCTACCAATGGAGTAAGAAGAGATTGAGATTTTTGCCCTTTTGTCCAGTTAACTGATCATTTGAATGAAGATCTCTTCATTCAAATAGTACCAATAATCAGTAAACATACAATCAGGAAGCAGAAGTAGACATGTCTTTAGGGAGATATGTAGGGAGACGGGGGAAATGCCAGCAGCTCATAAGCAAGCTTGTGAATAGTAAGAGAACAAGTCTCAAGCAAGATGGAAGTGAGGTTCAACACTGGAGGTTTTCCTGG
>LZPO01055606.1:16477-26991 GCA_001675575.1 Neotoma lepida | reverse complement strand
AGTTTCAGAGGTTCAGTCCATTATCATGGTGGGGAGCACAGCAGCCTGCAGGCAGACATTGCTGTGGCTGTCTTGGCTTGCAAGCAATAAGAAGTCAATTTACTCACTCGGTTGTATCCTGAGCAAAGGAAACCTTAAAGTCCAACCCCACAATGACACACTTCCTCCAACAAGGCCACACCTCCAAATCTTGTCACTCCCTGAGATTATGGGGGCCAGTTACATTCAAACTACCACATTCCACTCCATGGCCCCCATAAACTCTTAACAATATTATAATGCAATCTGCATTTAGTTCAACTTCAAAAGTCCCCATAGTCTGTTACAGTCTCAACAATATTTAAAATCCACTGTGTAAAGTCTCTTCTGAAATTTAATCTCTTAACTGTAGTCCCCTGTAAAATCAAAATCAAAAAGCAGACCACATACTTCCAATAGATATACATTACCATTCCCAAACATAGGAAATACTGGAACAAAACAAGACTGAAAACCATCAGGGTAAACTCCAAACTTTGCGTCTCCATGTGTGATGTCAAAATGCTCTTTAGATCTTTAACTCCATTCAGCTTTGTGGACTGCAGCACAAGTCTTTCTCTTGGGTTGGTTCCACTTCTTGTTAGTAGCTCTCCTCAGTGGGTATCCCACAATTCTGGCATCTCTAACATCTTAGATTNTCAAAGGTAATCCAGTCAACTTCACAGCTTCACACAATGGCCTCCCTAGGCCTCCATTCAGGGACACCCCCTGACACATGCCTGCCCTCAGTGGCTTTCTTTAGGTGTGGAGATAAATCCCATTTCTTCTGTTCTTAACTCTAAATCCAGAACCATGTGGCCAAAACTAATAAATTCATCTGCTTGCTGGGGCTGGAACATGGTCCTGTTGTTCATTTACATCTTTACCAGTTCTGTCCTTGACTTCCTAAGCCTGGCTATCCTGAAACTTCCTCTGTAGACCAGGCTAGCCTCAAATTCAGAGATCTTTCATTTACATTTTCATCGGATTTCTATTTTCCGTAGTTTTCTTCACTGCCTAACCTTGGCTGTCCTGAAACTAGATCTCTACACCAGGCTGGTCGTAAACTCAGAGATCCACCAATCTCTTCCTTCACAGTGCACCACCACATCTGGCTCTGAAATTTTCTTTAATTTTCTTCTCACAAGTTGGAAGNTTAGCTGGGTGGGATTTTGCCACACCTCCTAATCATGCCACTCAGTATGAGATTATGAAGGCCAATTACATTCAAACTACCACACAAATTTAACTTCCAAAAATCAGTAGCCTTTAATTACTTTTTAGGAAAGTTTAGAACTATAGCTCAGTCTGGACTAGAACTCCCTTGTAGAATAAGCTGTCTTTGAACTCATAGCAGTACCTCTGCCTCAACCTCCTGTAGAAATTCAGGCATGAACCACCACTCCCTTACNTAATTTTAATAGATAACTGTGTGAGCAAATAAATGATTACAAATGTTTTCTGTTTCATGCACTGTACGTTAACAATGTAACATGAAGAGTATCCATCCAATCACAGATAGTTCTGTGCATATATAGTGTTTCTCTTTCCTGGTATAGACATAAACATTAAAATTTGAAGTCTTCTTCATTAACACATCAGAAGAGTTAACAGTGGTCTATACATTAATNAAAAGTTTTACAAAAGGAAACAGTTGAATGAGAAAAGAAAACATAATTTAATCTTAAGGTCATCACTATGAAATGGTTCCCCAGATAATATTAGCTGTGTGGAGAGAAAGGAAATGTCAAAAAAAATTTAAGAAAGAAAGAGATGAAAATGAGCAAACTGATACAACAATAAATGAAGTATGCATGCATCTTACACATGTCTGTGTATTTACCTCTTTCTTTAAGTCCTAATTAATGAAGTTATATTCGGATTTACCATGTAAGAAATTAAAATGATAGAGAATTATTTTCAAAAGAAATATGAAAATGCTTAAGTGCAATTCTGTTGAGATGAATTATTGAAGAACACTCTTCCCTATTTTGGGATAAAACCAATGTGTTGAAACATTGCTCCACACATTGGAATGCAGATGTATCAGGAGTATGCTTTAGGTGAATCTGAATGACCCTTCTTAGCTCCTAACTTATTTGAGATATTGTCAACAAAATCCAGTGGGGAAATCCGTGAATATAGTCAAAGCCACACTTGTTAAAGTAAATAAAAACAAGCTTTAGAATATTCAATGTGTGGAGGATATTTATGAGGGCAATGTAGTTAAGAATTTTGCTTCTCATTTTGTTCAGTCTAACATCAGTAATTTTACTAATGTTATTTATTTATTTTAGTGTGTGTCCACATGCAAGCTACTGTGCACAGGGGGAAGTCACAGAACAACTTTCATGTGTCCCAGGGATAGAATTCAACTAATCAGGCTACACAACAAGTGCCTTTACTCACTGAGCCTTATGAATATTCCCACATCAATATTGAAAAACAATTTACATACTATAAAATAATTTCTCTTGTGTCTATGCAAGAATAAGTAAATGTTTTGTGTTATTATTTGCAGGCAGAATTGGGAACAATGGTGTCAAGNACCTGGCACACAGTAAACATGGTGACACTCCCTTTGCTGTATGAAGTATTTACAGANGACAGTCAGGATAAAGCATATGATCTGATCATTATGATGGACAAACCTTATAGATAAACAATAAAACCTTTGACAGTTGTCACATAGCTAGTCAGTGCATGGATTACTTTAGAAAGTGAAGTGGATTTCATTAAGAGAAGAATCCCTCTCTTGAGTCATCAGTCATGATTGTTCCAAATACTCTTAAAGTATTCCAGGCTATTGTTATTGCTCTTGATTGCCACTCAGAGGTGGAAAGTAAGTCCCCATTGTTGAAGGCACAATGCATTTCAGACACAGGGCCCTGAATTGGAANTGACCTTAAAAGCCTCCCCCAAGGATTAGCTGTCATAGTACCAGAAAAGCTCCACTCAAGTCCCAAAGCAAGAAAGCAGCCAAATGTCTTACCAAGCTATGACACCTATAAGCCATAACAACAACCAGCATGACAAAATAATCTTAAGGGTGCAATAGTGGCATGTATACCTTATGGTAACAAACAGCTCTCTAATTTCACTATAGATACACTCAACAATAGGAAAACAATGCCTGGGCACTGAAACTCAGTGAACTATCCAGGTCTAGTGAAGTCNTGGATCTTGGAGGAGAACCTACCACTACCACTTTACTACCTAGTATAATCCCTAACTACAGTCTAAATATATGTCCTTATACCCACTAATAAGGGTATCCATCATGCTTCATCAAAAAGAAAACAAAAAAGGAATGAAGCAAAACCTTTGTAAGAATAACAGATAGAGACCACTACAGAAAACTGAACCGATCAAAATGCAGAGTTGTGGAGCCCAGTCCCAACTGAGGAATCTATAACACAACTCCTGCAGTTAAGGCTCATAGATCACTGTGGAAGAGATAGGTGAAAGACTATAAAAGCAAGAGAAAGAAGGAGTTTACTGTGAAATTGTGTCCCTTAGGAATCTCAGAAACTAAGACCATAAAGGCTCGCCAACATGTCTGTCTAAACATGAGCTGAAGGAGGACAACAGTAGACATGCTACCATGAATAGGGAGCAAGGGGAGCTCAGGAGTCCTCAACCCTAGACAAAGAACTACAGGGAACTAGGGAATACTGAGAGCAGAAGAGATAGTCATCCAAAGGAAAGAATATACAAATTGTTTATCAAGTGCCAAATGATCAGACAGGAAAACATACAAACAAGCAATATTACATGGGCTGAGCAGGAATATATAAATTCTTAAATTTGTGCACATAAATGTGTGCATATATGTACATATATACATGTAAGAATATGNATATATGTATGTATATACACATATCATATATGCATATATACATGTATNTAGACATATATATGCATGTAACATCAATTAATGAAATAAAAGGGCATGAATTTGAAAGAGAGCAAAGATGGGGAGGGTTTAGAGAGAGTAAATGGATGAAGCAAATGATATAATTATATTAAAGTCTCATAAAAGAAATAATAAGAAAAAACCCTTTCTAAGCTTCATTTTCCCAGTAAACATATTTTTTCATAAAATAAAGATGATTTATTCTCTCAATTAACAAAACATGAAGATATCCTTATGCTGTAATGAAATACCATGAATTTATAATCTAATCTTATATAAACTTATATATTAAGTCCATGACAACTTGAAATAAATATATTGGAGAATTAGTTTCTTTACAAATATGAGCATAAAATTTGTCCATTTCTTTGCCATTTTAAAAGTTAGACATTCCAGTAGTTTTGGTAAAAGATATTACAAATACGGAAGTGATGTTTTAATGTTTATCAATAGCAAATGGGGGCTAAATTGTTTCTTGAAATACATAACTATTGTTATGTGAAAATTTTTGTTATATTTGTAGATAAGTAGTCTATACCTCCAATTGTATAAATCATTTCATGCATTGCAATCCATTTTACAAAGAGTTGTCATTATAGGTTGAGCTATATTTAATAGTACATAATAAAATATTTATTAATTGCTATCAACATTTCAGAATCTATGACAAATTTAACATTATTAAATCAAATTAATATAAATAAATAACATTATATAAAGATTGAAGCTGGGCAATGTTGCTCATGCCTTTAATCCCAGCACTTGGAAGGCAGATGCAGGCATATCTCTTTGAGTTTGAGGCTAGCCTGTTCTACAGAGGGTCTAGGACAGCCAGGGCTACAAAAAGAAACCCTGTCTCTAACCCTGTCTCAAAATACAAAACAAAACAACAACAAAAAAGAATTGAATTAATGTAATTAATATGCAATGAAAATTTTGTTTTGTGCCTCATAAAACTTGCTATTTGACTACCTTATGTAATGAATGTTGTTTCTAGTCTATGGAGCACGGAACAAAAATTTTTTTAAAGTGTATTTTGTTCCAAAATCAAAACTTTTCTACTTGGTCTCTTTCCATGTGCCACTGTGNTCTTAGTAAAGAACTGAAACAACTTAATTTGCACACCGTTTTGAGAAACTACAAGTTTTCCTAATGAATTTATAGATTTTCTTTCTGAACTCTCTCTGGAAAAACAGAGCCTACTAATCTTATTCATTTTATTATTTATATCAACAACATCATAGATGGTTTGATATACATGTTATTTCCCTTTGCAGTTCCCTTGGCTTTCCTTCGTGCAGCCCTCAGACAACTCATTCCAAGGGGAAAAAAAAAACATTCCCAGTCTAGGACTCGCTCTCATTTAGAGATTCCCATAATATTAGCAAGGATGATATGACTCACTCTTCTGCACGATCCTGTAGTTTTAGACATTTTGCTCATTCTTAATATTAATCTTATTTCCAAAAAAATCACATTTTGTTAAATTTCTGTCCAAAATGATTAGTGATGTCCTATGTTTCCCACCACTGACCTGTAAACCATAATCCCTCCTCTATATTCTACAACAGATAGTATGGTATCCACCACTGGCCTGCCAACTATGATCCATACTGTGTATCTATAATTGATAGTATGATATCCATAATTGAGGTCAATACATCTATAATTCCTATTGTGTAAGAGTATGGTACCCACCACTGGTCTTGCAAATATAATTTCTACTGAATCCTCAACAAGTGATGGTATGGTACCCTCCACTGGTCTGTCAGTTGTCATCCCTACTGTGTACTCTACAAGTAACAGAATGAATTTACAACAAGCATCCTTCACTTTGGGAAGAAGTGAAGTCATGATTATTACCATAAATAATATATGTAACTATGTTTATTAGGTTTTCTACTCCTTTCTACTCTTTTTCTTACTCTGACAAGAATTGGAAGTATTTAACCAGCATATATTATAGTGTTACATGTCTTTAGCCCAGTATGGAAGGTGCCATAAATGACATTCTACCATTTAATTTGTCCTCAGTTGTCAGAAGATATAGGAACATTTTATATATTTTTATTAAATTATTGTATATGTCTTTCTACATGGGACAATTTTCATATATACTCTCAAAGTTTGTATGGGAATATATGTATGTGTGTGTGATCTACCATTATGAACTTGAGTTTAAATAATTTCCAGTGGGTCTGCTCAAATAAAGATACGCAGATGGATATGGCAACATGTGATGAATTCTTTTAATTATTTAGTGTCAATCACTCATTGTGAGAATATTCATTAATATTGACGTGAATTAATCAGCAGGGAAGAATTTAATTCTGTCCTCTCACTACAGAGTGAACAATGACTGTTAATTATTATTAAGTTAGTAACTTTTCTCTATCCTGAATTACCTTAGANAGCATTTTAACCATCATTTTCCTTCTATTTCTTATCTCATTTTGAGGTCCTGCTAATGCATGGAGAATAAAGAAAGACCCTAAGTGATTTTATTTTATTGAAGCCATCCAAATACAGCAAAGGAAAAATCCAGGGTGTTCAGGCTCTAGATTCCCTTTCCCTATTATTACAATTTCTATTGTACCAGTGTTATGGAAGTACTTGATTTTTATTTAATATGAAGTGTTAAATCATTTATGTGCGTTTGAATAATGTGATAATACTTTCTATTTATATAGAATTATTTTCCCCCAGAGACTTCAGAACAAGTTCCTAATGTTTTTCTTTACAACAGTTCATTGCTGTGAGGGACTCATCTGTATTGCTTCTATTGATTGGGAAACATGGTTCTTATTATCACTAATATTATTATGTATAGAAACAAGATGATTCTCTAACCTCTAATCAACAGACCTCTAGAATAGCAATCAAGTCATTCTAGTGATGAATATTATCAACATGGCCATGCACCACAGCTCTCCAGAGAAGCACAAGCAACAGAATGTATGTAATAAAGNCTTCAGACAGGCTTANACTTTTATGACAATGCTGAATGAAGGAGAGATGTCTATCTAGCATATATCTATATGTCTATCTTTCTATGTATCCAGATCTGAAAGAATATACGTATCTATCTGTAATCTCTCTCTCTCTCTCTCTCTCTCTCTCTCTCTCTCCACCTACCTACCTACCTGTCTGTTTACCTTTCTTCCTTCCTCCCTCCCTTCCTTTTTCCTTCCTTCTTCCTATCCTTCCTCCCCGACTCTTTCCTTCTATCTATCTGCCTACCTACCTACTTTCCTATTTATCTACTGAACTTTAAGTAACAACTGGTTATTGAGATTCTGAGATCTGGTAACTCCATGATCTCTTAGGTTGGCTAGCAGATGGGAACGCAAGGAAAAGTTGATTGCTCAGTTTTGTGCCACCTGTTCATGGCTATAAACTTAAAGTTTCTTTATAGCTGTTTTGAGAAGCAATTCCTTTATCAGGAATGTTGGTGTATGTGCAAGTGATTTTAACTGATTAAATGAAGCTCACTTATGATATTAAGAATAACCTTTTCTGAGAATCTATTGATAGTAAACATAGATAAATGAAGGAATGCCTTTCAGTCAAAATTTAGAATTTGAGATAAAATTGGAATATAACAAAATAATTGATNACCTTGTCTAGTCATGTTTACATACATCAAGTACCTGGAAAATTATACTAAAACCAGAATTATGAAGAGAGATGATTCTTATTTAAGAAGTGGCTCTAATTTTTATTTTATTGTTTTATATTTCTGTCATCAGAAGGCTTTATCATTAAAAAATTGTTTCATGTGAAGATAAATGGGGAGAAAATATGCTTTCTGAATTTCTTATTTGTGTCTTCTATGTGTTAGCCCTAATTTATCTGCTTTTTGTATATGCAATCCTTGTTGGTTTGCATCTGATAATTTGTGTGCACTCTATATATTCTCTCTGACTGTTACCACGAATGTAGACAATATCAAGTCTTTACTAACATCTTTGCATTATTCTACCCTGTCTCCTCTTGGCTTCTGAATGATTCTGTGNAGTACTATGTAATAACGATTTCAGGTTCCCTCATGCTCTCACTTGCTTCCTTACACTGGCACTCACATATACACTGCTTTTCCTGTACCCAGAAAAACTTTTCTTTCAGAACCACTGCTCTGGGTACCACTGATCTCAGATACTGAATTGTCTTTTTTTGATAAATTGTAGGAATGGTTAGTATCATTTTTCAACAGGATTTAGAATCATCAAGGAAACAACTCTTTGAGCATGTCTGTGAAGGAATTTCTAGATAGGGTTAACTGAGATAGGAAGACCCACCTAAATATGGTTGGTACTATTTCATGGACTTAGGTCCCAGTTTGAATAAAAAGGAGGAAGTGTGCTGAACACAAACATTCATCTTTCTCTGCCATCTCACTTCTGCTTTAATGTGACAACTGGCTACCATGCTTTCCTGNGCTTACGGGGTCTATGCTTTAACTGTCAGCCAAAATAAATACTTCATTCCTTAAGTTGCTTTTTTCAGGAATTTGTTATGANAGTAACAAATAAAAGTAACTAACACACCTGCCAATATTGTACAGCCTAGATTCCTGTTCATTGAATAAACACCTCATTATGATTGAATATTAGAGCACATAGATATAATCTCAGCATTTGAGAGGCNGAGGGAGATGATCTTGAGTCATAGTTTGAGTGAATGTCATCCCCCTTTCACTCAGGTATTTGATCTCTTGGCTGCCAGTTGGTGGCGCTGTTTTTGTGGGGATGTGGTGCTGCCTTGCTGTAGTACTTTGCTTGGGCTGTCTTTGAGAGTGTAGGAATTTACCCCACTTCCAGTTTTTTCTCTGCTTTTTAAAGCATGTGCTTGAAGATGTAATCTCCCTGATACCTGCTGCCAGCTTTGCCCACAATTATGGACTCCCCCTCCTGAACTTAAAGCCCAAATAAAGTCTTCCATAAGTTTCTTTGGTCATGGTGTATATTCACAACAACAACAACAACAAAGCAACAAATATACCAACAAATAAAATATCATTTACAATTTCATTTATTTCAGAAAAACTTACCTTTGCAGAGCAGGTGTCTCTGATGCTTTTGACTATACTAATGTTCACCTTAGTCCTTGCTTTTGTTTAATGCTGAATAAAATAATTTTCAGGTATTAGATATCATTAGTAACACAAATTCATCTGAATAAAAGCTAACAAGACATGGTTGTTTTAGTGGATTATACTTCATTCTTACTTTTCTAAACCTTTGTTGACAGTCAAGAAAAGTACATATAATTAAAATAGTTAAATAATAATCAAGGGATTGTATTTAAATTATTTTTGGAAAAAGCCAGACTTATCTGTATATGAAAAGATATTCAGACTTGTTGGTCTTCAGGACACCACACCTGTAGCCAGCCGACAGTGTTGTACAAGTTCTCAATCCCATTAGAATGGTGATTACCACAAGAAAAAAAAAAGAAATTAGAAGCTGTTGACAGAACTACTGAGAATGCAGAATGATGCTGTTCCTTTGGAAGAGTCTGGCAGGTCAAGCAGATTTCATGTGATTATACGTTCTACTCATAACCATGTACCCAAAAAGAAATATGGAGATATGCTCCTTACATACAAATGTACATGGCAGCATTATTACTGATAGACAGAAATAGAAACCATGTGGATATTCAACTGCTGAGTGGATAGATAAAATAACACATAGCCATAGAGTAGATGGAGCTGTACAATATAGCTATACAATTCAGCACCAAATAGCAATGTGATACTGACACCAGACAGACATAGCTGCTCCTTAAAACATTATAGTAAAAGATAGTAAGTAGTCACAAAAATACCAGATGTATGGTTTTATTTGTGTGAAATGTTCACATAAGGCAAATTCATAGAAACTGAAAGAAGATTTCTTGACTGGAGAGTGGTCTGAGTAGAGAGTGAACATATTGGAGTCTGTCTTTGTGATGTGGAAAAACTTCTGAAATAGACTGTGATAATAGGTTGAGAAATCTATACTTAAATCACTGAATTACATATATACTTTAAATGTGTGAACTGAATGAAATGTGAAATATATCTTAATAATCCTGCACTAAAAACAGATTTTATTCTGTTGCTCTCCTACTGACCTCATAATATTATCAAACATTTAACAGTTGAAAAAGCAGGTTAAGTACTCTATGTTCTGCATATATTCAGGATATAACACAGGTTGTGCCTTGGCCATGAATAACCCACTGAGACACTATTCAAGTGCATTTTATGAGCATGATATGTGTGGGACCTTCTTGAATATGATAGATTAATTCCATTCATTCTTCTGGTCTTAATGTCACTTGCTGAAAAGAAAATGAATAATAGTCATTGTGAATTACGTTTAATTGCACTCATTANAGTTCATATGGAGTTTTTAATGGTTCGCAAGTTTTATAGTGTTATTGCTTAGGATAGCTTAAGGAGAGGCCCTACTATGTAAAATGGTGTAAAATTGTCCAGATACTTTCTGTCCTTGGGTAGAAAGAGTGGACTATTGAGAATAAGATGAGAGTTGGAACATTTTCAAAGCAGTACAATAAAGCAGGCCAATTGGTC
>LZPO01055605.1:29449-40699 GCA_001675575.1 Neotoma lepida | reverse complement strand
CACTAAGAAAACACCAAATCAGAAGACCAGAATAATCTTCTAACCAACAGAAGAGAGCTACTTAGGAAGAAAGAAAGTTTGATAGAGGGCTGGTTGTATTTAGAAAGATGACTTACAGTCTTCCCAGACCCTGTTTGAGCACAAGCCATTAGATCTCGTCCTGCTAACACAATGGGGATGCTGTATTTCTGCACAGGAGTAAGCTTGGTATAGCCAGCCTTAGCAATGTTGTTATTCAGGGTTTGACAGAGATTAGCTTCTTCAAAAGTCTAAACAGAAAAGGCGGCAATGATTAAATGATAAATTGTGCACATCATATGCTCAGCATTTCATAAACATACAACATTTAAGTAAGCTTTAAACGCTGATTCCACTTTACATACTAACCAATATACCCCACTATAAATACATAAGAATCTATTTCCATGACATAGTAGAAGTATATCCCATAGACTTTGCTTGTAAATCCGTTTTTCTGCCCCCTTAAACCCTGTGAGATACCAAAAACTCTGATAAGTAACAAAGGCTCATTATGAGGATAATTATTAACAGGGAATAGAACACTTCTGCCATCCTCCATACAAAATCCACTTCCCAGGGTTGGAAAGATGTCTCAGCACTTAAGAGCACTGACTGCTCTTCGAGAGGACATGAGTTCAATTCCCAGAACTCACATACAGGCTTACAAATATCTCTAACTCCAGTTTCAGGAGCTCTGATGCCCTCTTCTGGCCATCGCAGCCACCAGGCATGTAATGCACAGACCTATGCAGGCAAAGCAGCCANACACATAAAATACACTTCCTAAGACCTCCTTTTCTCACATAATTAGGATGTGAACATTTTTCCTCTAGAAAAAGTAGCCTTTTTAGAAAATTTAAACAAGTTCCTAATATGGTATAAGGAGTATATATGAATTCTAGCACTTTCTCTTTTGATAAGGCAATCCTATTGAAAATGGTAGACAATGCCTCTCAACTTTCCACAAGGATCCTAGACACTAAAAAGTAACTTTTATATTTATACCATATGTTTATATCAATATGAAAATAATACACTGACCAAAATTGCTGGTGGTGCATCATGTCCAGATACTTCTACAAGTATGGTATCATATTTATCAAAGTTTATGCCTGTCTGATAATGTGCAAAGATGGAGTCCTCATCCTCTGGTGGAGGAGGGGGTATATATGTCACTTTTGGACCTTGGAATAGAAATGAAAAATATAATTTACATACTAGAAGTACAAACAAGAGAAAATGACAAAAAAAAACCAAACAGAAAATACTGNAGCAATCAATACTAAAATTGTCATTGCTCAAATGTTTTCAATTTAACCACACTTTTGAATATTTTCACCTCAGTGAAATGCAACATATATTCAAATAGATAATGCAAATGTCAGTGTACCTTGAATATCAATGCTTTCTCCTCCTTCAGCTTCTGACTTCCAGGAATCTTAAAGAGGATAAAACAAAAAAGATGTTAATTGAAGAGTAAAATGAACAGTACTACAAAGATCAAAACCTTTTCCAAAATAAAACTTACTCTTTCCAGAGCCTGTCACTACTTCTTCATTTAACCCTTTGTAACCACCTATTAAAGAAATTCAGAGTGATCATCAATTAAGACACAAAGCTGTGTGCATCTTTATTCTCACTGTATTCAAAGAGGACAAGTCTTAAAATAACAAATGGTGTTTGAGACAGCTGGAGGCTGTAGGCACAGCTTGTGCTAACAGTGTTGANTTAATGTGCACAAGTCCCTGAGTTTGTCGATTCCCAGCATGAAAAGAAAGGAGGGAGAGAAGACTGAGGTAGCAAGAAAGAATCTTACACATTTCCCTGGTCAGCAAGGGAATAATTTTCTAAAAGGAACTAAAACTTAGATCATCCCCCAGCATGGATGGTTTACTGGGAGGACTCAGATCATAGCCATNTTCATCGCTATGATATACTGCAGTGAAACAAGGAACGTACTCAACCAAGGAAAAAAGGAACATGGGTCAAGTTGTCCAGAGTCTTCTCTTATTCGAGTTTTGACAACACAAGTATTTACCAGAGCAGTTCAGAGACTTATATCTGGAATTTTCACTAGGGGAACGGTAACTCATGTACCTTCTGCCTAGCAAATACCATAACAAAATCCAAGAGCCTCACAGAAAAAGGTAAGTACTCAGTATAAAACACATTGTATATATTATACAAACAANTCAGGCACAATGAATTCTTCTTATCAACAAGTAGAAAGGACATCTTTCCCAATTCCAGATTCTCAGGAGTTAGCTAAGCTANCTTAGCAATCAACCTGACCAGATAAAGGGATGCAGTGTCTTGGTTCCTTTCTTATTGACGTGACAAAAGACAACTGAAGGAAGAGAGGATTTATTTTGGCTCAGAATTCCTAGGTACCATCCATCATGGAAGAAGTCAAGGCAGCAGGAGCTTGAGGAAGACGATCCCCCTGCACCAGCAGTGAACAAGTGGAGAGNGGTGAATGCCTGGGCTGTTTTATTGGTTTAGGNTCCTAGTCAATGGGATAGGGCTGCACACATGCANCACCAGTCTTGACACCTCACTTAACCCAGTCTAGAAAATCCCTCACAGACATACCACAGGTGTGGCTCCCAGGTGACTCTTTACCTTTTATCCCTTGTTCCCANAGATTCATAGCCAGCTCATATTGCAAAATGCTTTCAGCCNCACTTCAAAAGTCCCCATAGGCTTCGACTACTCCTGAATATTCCCAATCCCCCTTTAGACAAGCTATAAACAAACATCTGTGGACAATCTGATTAAACTGGATTTCAATAAACTTTTTTCTATATTAAAGAATGTAAGAAGCCATTGCTACTTGGAGTGTTTTCAGACTAATGATTACCAAAAATCAAGTAAACTTTATTGATCTACTTATCTGCAAAGTATCTTAAGTTTCATACAATACTTAGATACTTAAAAGGCAAAAATTGAGAGGGAAAAAAGTCACATTTATTGAACTATTGTTATCTTTCCTTTATTCTTAGATCATGAAAAGTGTATTTTAATAATTTGTACAAATATCTCAATATTTATTACCTGCATGATATCCCATTTTACAGTTATATTAAATACTTATTGATGAATTTTAGGTAGTTTTCAGGTTTTACTTAATATAAAGAAAACTTGGTATCCTTACGCATATGTTTACAAATAAATACTCTTCTCATATATAAATCTTACAATGAAACTGCTAAACGAGAAATAACCTAAAAAATTAAGGAACTCCAATAGGCCATGTAAAATTTATACTTATCAGGTATATAAAAACAATGACAATTATTTTTATCCTAAAGAAAGTAACTTAGATTACAATAAATTTAAGCCGCTAGCCGTCAGACAAGAAAGAACTTGCCTCGTCCACTTCCACTTCTGCTTTGGTAAGTGTCGCCATTACCTGGAAGACATTACATTGCAACACCTTTAGAGAAAACATGCTCCCCACTGCCCTTCCCCTCAAACACACAAGGAGCAGGTGTGTTCAGTATGGAGTCATTACCTAGGATTCCTAATCCCTCCAATTTTTTGATTTCATAGAATTCATTTAAACCTTAACCTTTTCCAGGCATTTTTAACTTGCACTGTGTGTGTGTGTGTGTGTGTGTGTATGTGTGTGTGTGTGTGTGTGTGTGCGTTCCCATTTCTCCTCAAATCATATATATCATCTTCCCCTACCCCTCAGAAACTTACATTTGAAACCAATGAAAGCCTTATTTTCCTTCTTCCACTTAAAAGTATTTACTCACATCTCATACTGTCAGTCAACAAAGAAAAGATAATTCACAGTGTACCAGTTTTCTAAGGGAGGCAAAACTACCCATGCATTTTTGCCTACATAACTAAGATTTAGGGGAAATTGTCAGCTAGCCTCAGTTTACTTACACATGCCCTCTTGCTCAAAACATAAATGAATATTAGTCCTCAGTAATAGTTTCATTTCTCACCTGAATCACTTGCTGCTGGTTTTCTAGAACCAAAAAGGCCACCACCACGCTGTGTCCCTTGATCTTGGTCATATTCACTACCTTTATTTGAAAGAAACAGAATTTCATTGTTACTTTTAATAAAGTTTTACAATTCTTTAGCAAATAAGCCCAAGTCATGGTATTATTGGCTAAAAGATGTGTAAAACAGTATAATAAGAATCACAATGTATATTTTTCTAAGTGTCAGAGAAAGGAATTCTCTACAAATTATGTATTTCAATTACAAATAACTTCCTCAAAAATTAATGTTATTTTATAAATAAATTAGGGTCAATGTTATACCCAAACAAAAGCCTCTCCATCCCTGAAAAATAGCAACTTAATGGTGCTCAGAAACCACATTGCATCATTCCACTGCTTGTTCACCAAAATACCATCCCTGTTCCCACCATCACCAAATCTACAAATCTACTGTTAGCAGCCTTGCCCTGTACATACCCTTCAGAGGCCTTTACTTCTTTTTTAAGGTGCAATTTAATTTTGTACATTTGTTTAATGAGTATTACAAGTTTACCAATGTCACTAATCTGTCCTCTATTAAAAGATACATGTATGCCAACAGTGACTTCTGAAACAGTATTTCTAGAAAATGATGTCTATAAGAATTGAAAGTAGACAGCCATACTGATGAAAGAATGGATCAAGNGGAGGGCCATAAAGAAGGCTACTTATTTAAAAGATTAGCCATGGTTCCCAGGCTCCAAAACATAATGCTTCATAAAGTAACACAAACTTCTGAAATATATGTTCCAACATAATATTTAGTTGCCCATGTTTCTACAAGTTATGATCCATGATATGGGTGATTAATCTGTGTTTGCCACTCTACTAAAACACTCATATAATCCCCACGGCCACTTTGTGCAATAGGTTTTTTTTAAATCATTTCCTTCTTAACAAATGAAACACATCTTATGTAATCAATCCACTACTAACTTGGTCGTCCTAGACCAAATCCTCCACGGCAACCTCGGAAACTACCTCTTCCACCTCTTCTGAATGGCCCTGAAGCTTCTGAATCATTTCCATCTTGAAAGCCTACATTAAAACACAAGAACAGCATAAAATAACAAAGAAATCTTGGAAACATAGTAACTGAATTAACCTTTGTAAAATTTAAATGGCTGTAGTGAACATTTAAATAATTAACAAAAAGTTAACTTTTCAAAAGTCACAATTGACCTATAAATGTTTGCTTTACCGATATAGATATTTCTATGACCAGGAAAAAAAGGCATTGTTTGAAGAATCAAAAATGAGTAAAAGAAGCACATTGCTTGAATAGAAAGCCAAGTTGCCACAACTGCACCATTAGCTGGATTTTTACATCNATTTGAGGATTAAATAAATCGAAGTTTATATTTATCCCCTGTAGAAAAATAATAAACACCTTAACAAAAGCACAGGAAATTAGATNCATGTTAAGTCTCATTTCCTGTTACAAATTACAAGTGAAANGTGACTCCACCTAATGCAAAAGCAGATCAATTCTAAACCAAAGGTCAACTATACAGAAAATAAATATTTATTTATAAAACAATGATTGCTAAAATCCAAAGTCCTATATAGTTAATTACTGATGGCAGACTATGTATATTTTAAAATCCTGCTTAGAAAATAAGAGAACTAATTTAAAGCACAGTCATAGCTGGAGATAAGGCTCAGTGGTAGGACACTCGCCTAGCATGTCAGAAGCTGTGTTTTATCCTCAGCACCACCAAAAACAAGATTTTTTAAAAAATCAAAGAAAACTAAAATTTATGTATCTATTAGCCAGCACAATCCTTATTCTGTCAATAATAGTTAATAGTTATGCCTACTTAATTCTAAATTATTTGTGTCTCTTTACATTTTAGAAAAAGTCTATCAACTTTCTCACTTTTCATGAAAAAATCTTCTGGACTTCTCTAAGCAGAAATTATTTTCATAATGGTCATCAAAAAGACATAAAATATATATCTAAATCTAAAACATAATTTAAGACTATAGACCTGCCATCCAGTTTAAGACTAAGATGCTAACTGTAGCCATGAGTTTCTTTTGCCTTGTTTCTCTCCTTAAGCACCTCTCTCCCTCACTGACCCAACCAACATCTTGTCCTGTTTTACATTTCCCTGCGCTTACATTTTCATCTATGTACATTCTACATTTCTTTTATTTGGCTTTGTTCTTGTCTATCAGGGAACAGCACTCTATCACACATGCTCTACTTATTTGTATCTATTATCTTCTTTCTACTGAGTTCTCTTCCTTAAGGAACTCAGCTCACTAGTTTCCCACAAAATAAATTAGCTGTATCTCACACATTATGATCTATTTTATATTGTTATTAGATAATAAATACATTTCCATTATAGACTACCCATAAACTGAGAAAATTAGCTTTCAAACCACAAAGGTTAGATTTCTATTGTTGATTTNTGCTTTTGCTATACTTTCAATTTTTTATTTTTATTGTACTTCATTTAATAAGAGAAACTGTCTATGATATAAATTCTGTAACATTTTCNGAGTTTCTTCTGGTCTTACTAAATGATTAATTTGCAGGTAATTTCAATATATGCTGTGAAAGCATCTAGTTTATGGTTTTGGCATCTATTATTCCAAATAGAAATGTTACATGAAACTTGCTAGCTGGTATTCAAATCTATATTCTTAGTGGTTTGTTCATTCCTAATTTCTGAGGGAAATGAGACTAAAACACATGAAAACTTATAAATTTTCCTTTATGTTTATTCCTAATACTCCACATTAAATTATATTTTGTCTCCCATCTCTGTATCGACTAGGTTTGAGTTGATATTAACTTCTCTTTTCAATTTATCAATGAATATATTTACCAATATTATGATTACTGATACATGGATTTTTATTTCTACCATCTTATGGTTGTTTCTGGTCTTTGTAATTTGTCTTCACTGAGTTTTTTTCAGTTTTGTTTTTGTTCTCCCTTAGTGTTTTAACTAATTCATGAACAGCTGGGGAAATGCTTCCCAAAGATCAATTTTTTATTTCCAAGTGCAAAAAAATACCTTCCTTGTAAAAATTGCTTTCTCTGGAATCTGGTATTTCAGCTGATTTTTTTTTAATTGAATTACACCCTTTTTCACTTNCCCTTCCTCATTCCAGTCCTTCCTGGGTACCCCTTTCCTTGATCCTACTCAAAATCATGGTCTCTTTTAATTATAATATATACATGTGCCTCAATATATAAACACAACCTGCATAGTCTGTTTAGTGTTACTTGTATGTATATGAAATCAGGGCTGACCAATTAGTATTGGATTACCAATTGGGGGGAGGGCATCCTTAGAGAAAAATTTCTCCCTCTCTCTGTATTAACTCAGAAAATACTTANATTATTTTCAACATAGCCGTGTTCCTACTGAGTTCTGCCCTCCTACTGGATTTTCTGTTAGCAAAGCATACACTTTATTTTGTCCTTTCTCTGTTGATCCTTCAATTTTACTCAAAAGCAACTTCTAGTTTCCTTTCAAGCTGGCAGTGAACCTAAATCTTTCATTTGATAGTATTTCAGTTCTTTAGTGTTTATAACACCCCAAGCCATGACTGCTAGTCTATACAGTATTTACTTAAGTTCACCAATATATTTGACAGTTTCATACTTTTTGCCTTATCACTGTTTTTTATTACACTTTATTTTGTGTGTATGTGTGTATGAGGGTGCTGCATGCATGTCACAGCACTTGCACAGGTCTGAGAACAATTTTCAGTTGATTCTATCCTTCTCCCATGGGGGGTCCCAGGGATTAACTCAGGTCAGCAGCCTTGGCAACCATGTGCCTTTCCATATGCGCTCATGTCATTAGCACCCATCACTAATGCTTCTCTCCTCCTCCTTTCTTCTTGTGTTCAGTTACCTTCTTACTGCTGTCTTTGATTTCAGTTATTTTTGTAGTATTATCTGTAATATCTTGGAAGTTTTAATAGCATAATTTGTCACTGGCACCTAAATATCTGAATACAGCAATTTGGATTCAAAGCTATTCCTCAACATTCTGAATGTAGTTTTCTATATTGTAGCCTAGTTACTTTTATGTAAGAAAACTCTGTTGTCAAGATATTGCTCTTTTACAAATGAATCTCATCCCCTGCCCTTTCTAGTGATTTCAACCTTTGAAACACTTTAATTTCAATATATGCATGAGAGTAGGAATTTGTTTTTATTTAATTTGCTCAGAAATCTTGTGACTAACTGCAAGTCTTATCTATTCTCTGAATAGTCTTTCTTTCCTGTTTGTCTTTCCCTTGTTTTCTCTTAAAAGATATTTAGGCATATGGTAGGCAAGCAGACATTCTTCTACTCTGTTTCCAATCAGTTAACTGCCTTTTGTTTCCCATTTCAATTTCTCAGATCTACTTTTGATTCATTTTTGTTTATCTGTTATGCTTTAAAATTTTAGTCACACTATTATTTTCTGTAAGTACACGCTGAGTCGCCAGATCTTTCCCCTCTGTGTTTTGGCAGCTTTAGTATCTTTACCTTATGTGTCTATACAGAATAGAANCAAGCATTTAAAGAAACATGCTCTTTTCCTCCACAGTTGATGCCAGTTCCAAGTTATATTAGAATATTAACCAGAGATGGAAGTAACATGTGTGTTATGCCTTCCCTCAAGATAGGCAACACTACCTTATCTTAAGGAAGGGGCACAAACTCTCTGGTCCCATAATCTTAACAATTACCTTGTTAAAATAAATAGGTTGAACGGAAGAACAGAATACAAAATTAACAATAAATCAAACAGACCCACACTTTCTTGAAGATGGAAACTAAGAAAAGGTTTCCTAAGTGTTCCAGGCTATCTTTGAGTTTACTCTATAGCCCAGACCAGCCTCAAACTTGTAGCAATCCTCTGCCTCACCCACTCAAGTGCTAGGATTACAAATGTGAACCACCATTCCCAGCAGGTCCATACTTCCAATAGAAAAGAATCTTAAAATATACTGAATTAGTGATGACATATATACAATGTTAACTTTTTATCAAAATATGGACAGTTATAATATAAACCAGTACCAGTTGGTTAAGGGGAGATAAAATATAAAGTAGGACCATCTTCTACCACCCCATGATTCTGTTTTTTCCAGGCTTTAAAAGAAATGCAGAAAAAATGTTCTTGCTAAATATAGGTATCCATATATGTGTTCATTCATAAGAGTATTCTTACTTTTATGAGTCATTAAAATATTTTTAAATTAACTACTTTAAACATTATTTCCTAAGTAACATTATCATTTGGGGAGAGCAGTACTAGGAATCACACTCAGGGCCGTATGCATGCTCCACCACTGAGCTATATGCTCAGCTCTGACAGTGACATTCTAGAGGTAATGAGTCCTGAATTCAAAGGTAAGAAGAGATCTGGCCTATATTTCATAAGCAGTAGTTTCTGATAATGTATGGTAATAATTTTCAGAAAGGAATATTTTCATTCTCTTCCAAAAGAAATCCTGCACTCCTATTAACATGTTGTTCCATGTTCTAGAATTAGCCAAAGTTGTATAACAGAGTGAACATATTGAAAGCAACTGGTTAATTTTATAATACATGAAGCATTAATTCAATAAAAAGTGGTATGCAACACAAAATACCAAGAACTCAGTGTAGGAAGATGTTTAAGGACTCCATAATGGAAATCAGAAAATGTGGCTAGAAGAACCTAGAAGCTTGTGCAGCACTGTTTTCCACTGAGCTATTTTGTCTGCCTGACTCCTACTTTATATACAAAAGTAAATGCAAATTAAAAGCATAATGAGGTTCAATGACAAAAACTCATTGGACTGTTCAGATGAAAAAGGGAAGTGCAAAGCATATAGATGTAAGGGATATCTTAGCATTATAAACTCTTTGAAATGTTTCATAAGATATTTTAAAGCTAAAATTATCCATANCCCGTTCATCAGGAATTCTACTCCTGAATGTATACCAATGTACAAAACACTACAACATTCACAACATCACTTTCATTGTAGTCCCAAACTGAAAACAATCCCAATACTTGTTATTAGTAGGAAAAAAGACAATTCAGCAATGTTAATAATGATCTATAAAAGTANTATCATAAATGGCTCTCCTAGTACACTAAAACAGAAGCCAAAAAACAAAACAGCACCTGCTTTATTAGAAAACTAGAGAAAATTATATATACATTTAGAAGTCAGAATAAAATTAACCTTCAGGATGCCATTGTTTATAAGTGAAGATGACTATGAAAAGTGGGTTTTCTGAGGTGCTAGTAATTTCTATTTCTTAACCTAGATGTGAATAAATTGAGGTGTTCAGTTTAAGTATTGAGCTACCTAGTAATATATCATATTATGTATATTATATTACAAAATAAGCAGGCACACATGCATGAGCACGCACACACACACACACACACACATTCACTGAGTGGCCATGTGCTAGTCTAAAATGTGTATGTCTACAGGGAACAGGAATCAAGAAGACCCTAGAAATGGCTATGTCCCAGCTAATCATCCTACAATGCTTTAAGTCAGAAATATGAACAGACTGCTCCAAATGACTTCTGGCTTCCTCATTTAAATGCNAATTAATCTGACTTAAAGGTAACACAAATGCTGTGGGATGTCTTTCTGCACACTGTGAGTGTGTGTTGCTCTGATTGGTTGATAAACAAAGCTACATTGGCCTATAGCAGGGCAGGATAAGATTAGGCAGTACATTCAAACTAAAGATGAGAGGAAGCAGGAGTTGAGAAGGCGCAGCCTGCCACCGAAAGAGCAACAAGATGCCAGCAGACTGGTAACGCCACAGCCACGTGGCAACATACAGAGCAAGCTAATAAGAAGCCTGACCCATTGGCCATATAATTTACAATTAATATTACACCTCTGAGTGATTATTTTTATAAGAGGCTGCGAGACTGTGGGGCTGGATGGGACTGGAGAAACTTACGCCTACACACAAACATTCACTGGTTTCCAGAAAACAATCAGAATATTTAAAACATGAACAATCTTTCTCAAACAGTTGGTGTCAAAAAATTGGTTGTAAGAAACAAGGAAGGCCAAGCAGTGGTGGTACACACCTTTAATCCCAGCACTCGGGGAGGCAGAGACAGGTGCATCTCTGTGGATTCAAGGCCAGCGTGGTCTACAGAGTGAGTTCCAGGACAGCCAGGACTACACAGAGAAACCCTGTCTCAAAAAACAAAACAAAACAAAACAAAAAACCAAAAAA
>LZPO01055604.1:54765-64790 GCA_001675575.1 Neotoma lepida | reverse complement strand
TGAATTAACCATTGGGTCAGGGAAGAAATAAAGACTTCCTAGAATTCAATGAAAATGAATGCACAACAAACCCAAACTGATGGACCACAATGAAAACTAAGAGGAAAGTTCACAGCACTAAGTGCCCAAAGAATTTGAAAAAAAATCTCATCCTAGTGAATTAACAGCACATCTGAAATTTTTAGAACATTATAGTATTTTTAAAATTGTTCTTCTAACAAGATTGTCTTTTTCATGTACTGATGATTAATAAGTTATGAAAACAAGAGACTAGACCTCTAAGAAATCAAAATCTTATAGGTTTGTAAGCACAGCCAAACCATACTTCTTATTTCAATTGTTAGGATAGAAATGGATCTCTAGGAGCATTCACTACAGTGTTGCCTGCTTCTTTTTTATTAGTAAAATACCAATATTGATAGTTAATTTTTAAAATCCTAGCTAATTGTACCATAGGACACCTTAAGTATTTTTTTAGTTAAGAAATGTCAGCTCTTAATGTATAATCAATAATAATGTTGTTATTGGATATTTTTGTCTTTTATATAATAGGATAAGAAGAGTTAGCCCAAATCTTTGGNTATGTCTAGCTAAAGTAAATGAAGTTAAAGATTTGTACATGGTATGGGCCTTTAATAGTGTTTACTTTGTTCTACCTTAACGTTTTTAACTCCAATAGAAACACAGTAATCTAATTATTTGGACTCTTTTCATACATACATATACATAAATATATAGATATATACACACACATATATATGAGGAAAAATTTTATTTGGTTTTTATAAGAATATGGTCTTAAAATATAGTTACCCCCTAAATGGAATTACATTGAAGACTTAAAATAAGTTATTTAATTAATGTAAAGTCTAGTTTTCTTTCATCCAAATTATACTGAATAATGAGAAAACATTTTTACAAAGTGAATGAAAACATTTGAATCTTTCAAATATGAAAATTAGACATGGGAGGAGGGAGGAGAGGGGGATCTGAGGTTGGTATGTAAAAGGAGTGGAAGATCTTTTTAATGTAAAAATAAATAAATTAATTAATTAAAAAAAAGACTTAAAAAAAAGAAAATTAGACATTAGTAAGGACAGAGTTTTGAGTAAACAGTCATAATAAAAACATGATTAATGAAAAGAAATAATAACCACACTAATAACTTCATTAAAACCAACATTAACATCATTTTAACACTTAGAAATATACCAAGTGTAATATTAAATATCATAAACAATTTTTAAACTATTTAATTACTAAAATATATAAGAAACATAAAAATAAAGACATGTCCATGGAGGTGAGAGCGAGTATAGCCAACATTTTTGAAGTTCACGTGGTTGTGCTCTCAGATGCAGTGTGTACGTGCATGACNTGGGAAATGTGAATGTAAAAGTTCATCACCTAGAGTTCTGCAGCACAGGAGTAGGTTAGAAGTGTCTGTATAAAGTCTCTCCCTCCAGTCCGGATGGCGTCTTTTTGTTAAGAGATAGCCAGAGCTTTGGTTTATTTTTGACAATGTATTAGCTTTATTTGTTTATCTAATAGNCCACATTTTACAAATAGATTTAAATATTTGTCCACTAAAATGAGTTCCATAATTCATTATGTAATTTTCAAGGACTTCCCCAAGTTACTGTTAAGGCAATGTAGGGAACATAGCAAGAAAAGTCATTNCCCAATGTGAAAACATAAAACATAAAAATTGAATCNAATCTCNGGTTTCAAAAGTCTAATTTAATAAAGGCATAAGACAAAGTCCTTGCTTTTCTAAACAATTTTTTCTGTAAATACTATTAAGACGTATGAAGTTTAACACATAGCATTTTTGCTGCAAACAGAGAGCCAAGCACTAGTTTTTATCTCAGAGTTTGAATTTGGTCTTTCAATTATTTAATCTTCTAACATTATTCTCATCCATATTCTTTCTGAGGCAATTTCTTCCTTAGCACACAGAGCCATGTCTCATTTAAAACCTTTTNTTTTGTCCTTTAATCTTCTTGTATCAAAAATAAATCTTATGTTTGTAACTGTAAGTACCCTTTTCTAACTTGATANTTTTGTTTTTTCTCATTNTAAGTGTTGTTATTATTTTAGTAAAGTTTAGAAACATTTTTATAAGACTCCCTCAGCAGCCATTAAGTTCCTGTAGCTCCTTCATCTAGGGGTGGCACCTTGTGTGTTTTCCCTGTCTGTGTTGGCATGTTGACTGGTGTCATTGTCTGGGTCTTTTCCAGAAGTCCACAATGTTGAGATCTTATGGGTGCAGCTTCTATGTCATAGATAGAAAATAGTATCTTGCAGCAGAAAGAGCAGTTCTCTGTCTCCTCTTCCATGCTGTTAGCTGAGCCTTAGGAAAAGACGTCATGCTGTAGATGTAGCGAGCGGTGTTGGGCACTCTATAGTCAAGTGTTCTCTGCATTTTGACTAGTTGTAGATTTCCATAATAGTCCGCATCTACTGAAACCAGAAGCTTCTTCGCTGAGCAATGGCAGCTACACTTATCTGTAGTTATAAGGATCAACCTTTAGAATGCAGCTGGAAATGATGCTGGCTCAGAAAAGTGGCAAAAGTACGTTCTCTTCACCAGCTATGGGTTTACAGTAGGGGCGTGAATACTCTTCCACTGAGTCATAAGTTTAATTAGGTGGTTGTTGGTTACCACCAAGATGTAAGTGCCACTATTATACCCGTGAGTATATCTTGCAATGCTGGTCATTGTTGTGGTTCATAAGCTTTACAGCAGGGTAGAACTAGTCATTGCTTTTTTTTCCCTTAGCAGCTTCCATAGCACCTTCAAATACTATGAGAGCTAATGCTCAGGGAGAATGCTCTCAGATCAGCCCCACCTCAGTTCCTCAGAGTCCTGTGTCTGAAGGATGTGATGTCTTCAGCAACAGGGTCTTACAATTAAGTTCTAGGAAGCAACCAAGGACAATGGAAATAGTCTGTGAACAACACTAAAAGGACTCAGTCAGATATAGTTATATAGATGGAAATATATATGTGTGTGTGTGTGTGTGTGTGTGTGTGTGTGTGTGTGAGAGAGAGAGAGAGAGAGAGAGAGAGAGAAAGACTGTTTTGTGTAAATGTGCACATGTATAACAGGTATAAATTAGAGATCATGAATTTTAGTGGGAGGAGGGAGAACACAGAGGAGTTGAAGGTGTAAGAGGGAGAGGTGGAAATGATATAAATACAGTATTCATGTACGAAATTCTCAAAAAAAATTACTTCCTCTATTTCTCTTAATTTTAAAAATGAATAAAAAATAAATGCTAAACAAAAAGTGAATAAGTAAAGAATAAACTTCTAAAATAACTTCTTCTTCCCCCACAAAAACATTATAATAAGATAATTTTAAGTGAAAATCTGGGAGGTTGTATCTAAAACACAGAAAACATATAAGGTATCTTAAATTTCAAACAGAAACAAAGGTAAAACACATGAATAGTCTTGCGTTTTCTCAACCAATTTAAATTAATTATTTGTTACAGATTTAGGTAATCAGAGCAGGNACTTTAATATTGCTTTTCTTTTCTAAGAAAGGCATTCACTTCCTAGTGTTTGTGAGCATCCAAAGCAGGATGAAGTTGGGCACTGTTTACTTTATTCCTTCAGAGCAATCTGTTCACCTTTGCCATAANTATTTAATCATTTAACAGATATTTTACCTAAACTAGTTTATTTTTCTAAACTAAAAACAAAAAGATAAATAATTATCCTAAGTGTATAACAATGATGCAATGTAACACACTAATATTATCTGTAAACCTTAGTTGTTTTTGTAAGCCTGAAAGTGGGCTTTTGAAATGAGCATGTTTTTTGAAAGGCTGAAAGGCACTGGTAGAAAAACAAAAACAAAACTTTAAAATCCTTAATACATTTATGATTACATTCACAGAGAAATACATGCAAAACATATATAAAAGTACAAAGAGAAGTCACCCTCTAATTCCTTGCAACAAAAAAGTTTAGCATCACAGAGGTCAAATTATCNAACAGGAAGCATCATCCCCTGTATTCATCTCTTAAAATAAATTTTCACCGTCAAGCAATGAGGACTATGTTGTAGAACCAGAGTTGAGATAAGGATCAAGGAGATAGCATCTTGACCAGAATATTCATTCATATTCATTCAGAATAAGCACATGTGTGTTTTAACTGAGCATGCCAAAAAAGTAATAAAAAAGAATGTTAGCACACATTGAAAATAAATGAACAAAAACGCTGATGTGGCCACAGCTTGATAACACAACAGATGAAAACAATTATGACAAACATATATGACACAATTACATGAAGTACAGTTGCACCCAGTTAAAATGAAATGGTAGAAAGTTTATAAACCTGGCATTAAAGATCCAAAGATGGAATCTGTCATGTAAAGTTAAAGTAATAAATTTTCCTCTTGTAAAGAAATATACATCAGAAGGGAGGTGTATTTACTGATGAAACACTTTAGCTGTTACTTTAAGTGAACATTTTCATTACTTTAATTTATACTGAAGCTAAATTATATGCTCCATGCTCCTTTGTGTATCAAAATAGAAAATAAAATAAATAAATAAAAGAAGTATAATTCTTGGTTCAGGCATCATCCACTGGCCCAGTATCAATCTGGGATATAGTTCCTGGGCTACAGATCTGACAATGTTGGCCTGTCTTTTATCTTAGATTATGCAAAACAGACTGGCCACATTAGTCATTTTTCCCAGCATGTGGTCATTACTAATGCTCAGGTTCCTGTTTCTCCCTGTAGGCATCCCTAGAGGCCTTTGGATCAAAAAGCATTCTGTCCAAAGTAAAGTGTAAAGAGATGGATATACACAACAGCGATTGTTTTTCTTTTCTTCTTACAAAATGAGAATACATGGAGTTTAAATTTATCTATTTAGGTTTTAAAAGTTACATTATAGGAGGGGGAAGCAGGGAGGGCTCTCCTTGTCTATGTTACTAACTTTTCTGAAATCAGAAAGCAAAGAGCAAGAAGACAGAATACTTTGAGACTTCAGTTCAACACACACACACACATACACACACCAAAAAAGTAGCTAAAACAATCTTGAATAATAAAAGAACTGCTGGAGGTCTCACTATACCCAATTTCAAGTTATATTACAGAGCCATAATAATGAAAACAGCATGATATTGGCACAAAAACAGACACATTGGTCAATGGAATTNAACTGAAGACCCAGGCANAAAGCCACATACCTATGGACACCTGATTTTTTATAAAGAAGCCAGAAAAACACACTGGAAAAAAAGACAGCACCTTCAATAAATGGTGCTGGTCAAGCAGGATGGCTTCATTTAGAAGAATNCAAANGATCCANAGTTATCACCCTGCATAAAGCTCAACTCCAGATGGATCAAAGACCTCAACATAAAACCATACACTAAACCTGATAGAAAAAGTGGGCAATAGCCTTGAACTTATTGGCACAGAAGANTTTCTGAACAGAACACCATTAGCACAGGCANTAAAATCAACAATTAATAAATGGGACTTGATGAAACTGAGACACTTATGTACAGCAAAGAATATTACTATTTGGATAAAGCAGCAGCCNACAGAATGGGAAAAGATTTCNANGAATTACACATCNNATAGAGGGCTAATATCCAAAATNTATATTTTTAAAACTCAAAAAATTGATATTAAGAAAACNAATAACCCAATTAAAAATAAANTACATCTCTAAACAGAGAANCCTCAAAAAAGGAAANTCAAATGTCTGAGAAACACTTAAAGAAATGTTCAACATCNTTAGTAATCAGNGAAATGTAAATCAAAACTNCTTNGAGATTTCATCTTATGCATGTCAGAATNGCTAAGATCNATAAACCAAGTGANAGTTNNTGCTAGNGAAGATGTCAAATAAGGGAGGACAACCATGCATTGCTGGTGGGAATGCNAACTTGTGCAGCTACTTTGGAAATCAAATGNCTGTTTCTCTGAAAATTGGGAATTGATCTACCTCAAGACCCAGCTCTACCACTCTTGGGCATATATATCCAAAGGATGTTTCATCCTACCACAGAGATATTTTCTCAATCATGTTCATTACTGCTCTATTCAAAATAGCCAGAAATTGGAAACAGCCTACATGTCCCTCAGCAGAGGAATGGACAAAGACAATCTAGTACATTTACTCAGCCACTAAAAAGAATGAAATTGCCAGGCAGTGGTGGTGTGTGTCTTTAATCCCAGCACGTGGGAGGCAGAGGAAGGTAGATCTCTATGGGTATGAGGCCAGCCTGGTCTACAGAAAGAGGTCTAGGATAGGCAAGGCTATACTGAGAAACCCTGTCTTGAAAAATCAAACAAAAATAAAATAAAATCATGAAAATCACAGATAAATGAATGCCACTAAAAAAAAAAATTATCCTGAGTGAAGCAACCCAGACCCAGAAAGACAGACATGGTGTGTATGCACTTAGATGTGGGTATTAGCTTTTAAATCTATGATAACCAATCTATAAGCCACTGAACCAAAAATATTAGATATATAGTAAGAGACTAGGAAGGACAAATAGATTACCATAAGAAACATAAATAGAATAGATTGTTATGGATNAATGAGGAGGCTACAAAGGGAGGATCAAGTAGGAATAAAGAGAGAGACAATAAAATTAAGGGCCATTTGAGGAGTAGTATGGAAACCTAGTACAGTAGAAGCTTCCTAAGTTATATCCATATTGAATATATGAGACAATCATGAAACTGCCAAATAATTAAAAGAAAAAAGAAGGCAGACAACACTGTGTAAAACAAGCCAAGTCCAGGACANGGTGCTTTCTTCTTGGCTTCTGAAAAAGATTAAATTCTGGTTAATCCTTGCTTCCAAGTATATGTTTCATCACTTTCACTGGCTATCTCTTGCCACCAATTAAGCCTCCAGTAGTGGGATTGGNCTACAACTAATTAAGTTGTTGGCCAAAGAGGTTCCACAGGAACTCCCAAATAACCCAGGCTGGTGTCAAGATTGNAAGTTGCTCTTAATAAATGGACAGCAGGTCCCCATTACTGAGGACAATGCTTACACAACACATTGACTATAAAGAAGTCAAGGTGGTGCCTACATAGAGCCTTCACCTATACATTTAGGGTATTTGATATAGGAAAGTACTGTACATGCCACCAAAGGAGACACATAAACACCAACCCAGTCATAATCCTTTGGATTTACAGTGGTGTCCCCCTTGCACATTATGTTAAAATAATGATGGCATAAAGTTTGTGGGAGTAACCAACCAATATCTAATTTGACTTAAAGCTTACACTATGAGATGGAGCCCCTACCCAACACTGCTTAGATGACCAAGAAACTGAGACTAGATAGTCCAAGGACCTAGGAAGAGTAAAACCAAACACTATTGTAGGAGAATGTTTGATCCGGTCCCATGCAGCTCTTGTGGCCACTCAGACCCAAGCAAACACACAAAGGCTTATATTATTTACAAACCTATGGCCTAATGGTTCAGGCTCCTTCTTAGCTAGCTCTTACATCTTAAATTAACCCATTTTTATTAATCTATGTTTTGCCATGCAGTCTGTGGCTTACCAGTAGTGTTACATCTTGTTTCTCCTGGCAGCAGCTAGCAGCATCTGCCCAGCTCTGCTTTCTTCTCCTCTCTCCTTATTAAAATGTCCTGCCTAACCTTATTCTGACTCACCATTGGCCAACAGCTTTATTTATCAACCAATCAGAGCAACACATGTTTACAGCATACAGAACAATATCACCCATCATTTCCCATTTTTTTTATTTAACTTTAACTTTAACATAGTAAAATTACATAAAACAAAACAGTTATCAAGCAAGTTACAATATCTAATCTATTTGTATTTGGCAAAATTAAAGAAAATACTCTATCCTATATTTGTGAGTCTAAAGATTTATATCTAATTTATCTTTTATCATAACCAAGGAAAATTATAACTATCTAGTTTTTAACTACATCAAAGACTCCAGAAGGATATAATATTACCTAAGTAAACAGGAAGAGCATTGTAAGCAACTTCTAAAAATCTAGAATGACAGAGACAGCTGGCTGCCTGGACAGTTACCCAAAATTCCTCTGAAATTTTAGGGCATCCATTCTTTAGCCTACAGGCCTAGAGTCTCTCAGTCACTTCTTTTTGTGTCCTGTAGAAGAAGGAACCTGAAGGACCATCTCGTCTTAAAACGGTTAGTGATCACCTTCCTGTGGGTCCTGCCTGTATGTCCAGTCAATGCAACATTACATTGTAATTACACATTACAATTTAAATGAGTTTAACAAGCATTGTAAGATGATCTGATCTATTTATTGCTGGTGTATATTGTATATAGTTATTGTACTAATTGTATATAGTTTTTCTTTAATTTTTTTTATTTTTATTTAGACAAAAAGGGAAATGTAGTGATATTTTACCTATGTCCCCCAATAAAATTTAACTGAGGATCAGAGAAAAAAGTCAGCCAGCCACTATAGAAAACAGAAGTCATGCAATGTTAGCATACACCCTTAATCTGTCTGGTTCTCTGTGAGTTCAAGGCCACACTAGGGAACAAGCCAAGCATGGTGACACACGCCTTTAATCCCATCATCAACCATAGAGTTCTGGAGGTCTGTGCAGACAGACAGGAAGTGATGTAGCTTGGTGGAGAGAGGAAATGAATTAGCAGAATACATAGACATAAAAAGCCTGCTTAGANAGCAAGTCTCTCTCTTTGGAAGCAGCGGCGTTGGTGAGGTGAGGTAGCTGGTGGNTGTTTCTAATTCCTCTGATCTCTGTCAGATTTTCACCCCTATTTCTGGCTCCATGTTTTTAATCAATAAGACCATTTAGAAATTCGTCTTACACACTATTGTTCTAAAAAAATTAGGAATAAAATGACTTCTAATGATATTCTGCTATACTCATAGGTCAGTGCCTTGCTCAGCCATCATCAGAGAAGCTTCCTCCTGTAGCAGATGGGAATAAATACAGAGACCCACAGCCAGACAAGCAGAGAGTAAGAGACCTTGGAACACTCAGTCATAAATGCGGATGTCTCCAACAATCTCTCCCTTCAAGGCTCAGAGAACCCATAAAGATTGTAAGAATCACAGAGGATGTTGGACACCAAGCAAACAAGGTCCTCNAAATCAACATGACAGACACTCATATGAACTCACAGAGACTGAGGCAGCATACACAAGGGCTGCACAGGTCTACACCAGATGGGGTCCTAGAGCTTAAAGAAAAGTGGACACATCCCCCATCCCTAACCTAGATGCAACCTCCAATTGACAACCCCTTGCAAATGAAAATTTAGTTTCCTCCAAGGGAGTTTCACTNGGGAAACACATTACTCTTAAGGGTAGGCTGCATGCCCAGCAGTAGATGGCCAACAGAAAATGAACTCTACAACATCTTTGGAAGTTCCTTGTCTCATAATGTAGAGTCAGGACTTTTCCTTTTATTTTTTTTTAATTTTATATTTTTATATATATATATTTATATATATATAAATATATATATATTTATATATATATATTTCTTCTCTTTTAACCTTACAGGTCCTTTGCATATATATTATGTCTTCCATTTTAGTGTCTTTATGGAATTCCTGAGTGTGTAAACAACTGGGTCTCTGGTTCTTGTGCCTTCTCTTGGGCTCATTGTTTTGAGCAGTTCCAACGTGTTAGTTTTTGTTTTTCCTTATTTTATTTTATTATTATACATTAGAAGCCTATTTATTTTCTAATGAGAGACTGAAGAATAGATTCAAATGGGAAGGGACCTGAGGAGGAATTGGGAGGAGTAGAGGAAGGGGAAACTAATCAGGTCATGTTATGCGAGGAAAAAAAAATCTACTTTCAGTACAAGGGAAAAAAAGATATAGAAGTTACTCTGAATAAACTTAGTATCACTCACTGAATCTTTTAAATTGTTTTCAGGCACTACCTTCTGAAATTCTTAGGGAATACAATGTAAAACTGTCAAAGATACATTAAACAGTATTTCTAATTATGATAGCATTCAA